>BSBK01000554.1:525000-660213 GCA_027943335.1 Chamaecyparis obtusa | reverse complement strand
GAGTTCCTTGGCAACAGCAAGAGAAAATGCCTCCTTTGACAAAGGCCTCTGGTATAATTTGTGTTAATGCCCTTTAACAAGAAGTGTGCGACACTCTGAGTCCATAGTGCAAAGTTGTAAAACACCATTATCAAAGACATGGGCAATTTCATAGAGACCTAGCCAACGAGTATGAAATTTACCTTTGAAATCCTAAAACCAAGAATCATACAAAAGTGCCCAATCACCTAGCTGGAAGGAACATTGATGAATGTGTTTGTCATGCCAAAGTGCTCATTGATTTTGGACAAGTTTGGTATGGAGGAGTGCTTCCTGATGGAGTTCATCCAAGGAGTGGAGTTGTGTTAGGCATTCCCGCTGAGCATTAGAGAGACTCAAACTGAGTTGAAGAGCGGTTCAAAGAGTCTTAATCTCAAACTCAATAGGAAGAACAACCCTCTTACCATAGACCATTTCATATGGGGTCAAACTAGTAGTGGTCTTCCATGTTGTACGATAGGCCCACATAGCTTCAGGAAGCCATGTGGCCCAATCACGCTTATGAAGAGAAATAGTCTTGGTAAGAATATTCTCTAGTTCTCAATTAGTAACCTCTACCTATCCATTTGCTTGAGGGTGATAGGGTGATGATTTTCGGTGGTAGATTTCATACTCTTTGACTAATGCAGCAATGAGATTTGAAGTGAACTAGGGTCCCTAATCCATAGTAATCTCCCGTGGAACACCAAAGTGGGTGAAAATCTTAGAGTACAAGAAGATAGCAACTTTGGTATCAGGGGCATGCTTGAGAGAAACCACTTCAACCCATTTGGTAACATAAGCAGTAAAAACAAGAATGTATTCCTTATTGTTAGAAGGTGGATTGATAGGGCCCAAAAATTCAAGACCCCACTTCTCAAAAGGTTCAATAGAGAGCTGAGGATGGAGTGGCATTTCATCAGAATGAGTAGGATGACCCATTCACTGGCATTGATCACAATGATGAACATAATGCTTGCAATCCTTATGGAGTGTAGGCCAATAATACCCTACAGTAAGAATCTTTTGAGTAGTCCATTGAGTAGCAAAGTGTCCTCCACAAGGTTCCGTATGGTAGGTGCGTAGAACATCAAAGACATCCTCTTTAGGGATACACCGATGCATAATGTTATCAATGTTAGTATGGAAGTGAAGACCATTGATCCATGTATACTATCCACTCATGCTGACCAACTTCTGATGTTCTTGAGGGGAGAAGTGTGCTGGAAACTTGCATGTAACCAAATAGTTGGTGATGTCAGCATACCATGAACTCTTGGTGGAAATGGTAGAGGTGTTCATCAGGAAATGTATCATCAATAGGAACAGATTCATCATCTGATTGTTGTAACCAGGACAAGAAATCTGCAACCACATTTTCTTGACCAGGCTTATCAAGTATAGTGACATCAAATTCTTGTAATAAAAGAAACCATCTAATAACTCTACCAGTTACCATGGGTTTATTCATTAGAAATCAAATTGTTGAATGATCAGTATGAACAAATGCTTTATAACCAGTAATGTAGTGCCGAAAATTGTTACTAGCATAAACAACAGCTAAAAATTCTTTCTAAGTTACCGTATAGTTTACCTCACCACTAGTGAAGTTCTTGCTAACATAGTAAATGGAGTAGAATAGATTGTCTACTTTTTGTCCGAGTACCACTCCCATTGAAAAATTAGAAGCATCAGTGTGAATATGGAATGGTAATTCCCAATTAGGGCCTCAAAGAATAGGAGTAGTCACAAGTTTGTTTTTAATAGTTTCAAAGGCTTCTTGACACTCAGGGGTCCAAGTGAAGACAACATCTTTGACTAATAGGGAAAACAAAGGAGAAGAAATCTTACTGAAGTTTTGAATAAATCTCCTATATTATCCAGCATGACTAAGGAAACTCCTAACATCTTTCTGAGTTGAAGGTGTAGGGAGGTCCTGAACTATTTGGACCTTTTTGGGATGAACTTGGATACCTTTTGAGGAGATAAGGTGGCCTAAGACAATTCCTTCAGTCATTAACATATGACACTTCTCATGGCTCAGTGATAGGTTAGTGTCAATACATTTTTTAAGTACTTTCTCCAAATTATCTCTGACTTCTTCAAAAGTATTCCCATAGACTTAGAACTACTCCTATAGTACCATTAGCAACACCTAGATCTACAAGTGTGTTAGGAATAACAATTGTACCATTACGTACCTGTATAACAGGACTACTAGGGTCTACATATTTTGGAATGGTTATATTTCCCAACATCAATTCAACTAACTATCCAATAACTTGAACAATCTTTGGATCCTTCTTTTTTTTTTTTGTCGCCAAGTGCATAACTCACATACTATTTTATTGTATATTGGAATATCCTTAAGAGCCTGCAAAAGAGGAATTTTGATGTTAACATTCCTAAGTTCATTCATAAAATCAAACTTAGTTTGTGTGGGTTCCTTTGGTACAAGTTTAGAAAGCAAGCGCTCAAGAAAGGGTGGAGGAAAGGGAGGTTCCTTTAGAGTGTCCTCCTCATCCGCTTCCTTAATTTCTATGATAGTCGGCCCTTGGAGAGCCTTTCCTAAACTTAACTGAACTCCTTCTAGTTCAACTGCATTGATTGGATAAGTAGGGTAATTTTCCACCTCAATATTATATATGGGCTGAGAAGGTTTGTTGTTGGGATTTGGATTCAGTTGAGTTGGCATAGATGTGGGTCTAGGTGGTTATGGTGGATTTCAAGGTGGATTTGAAGAAGATGAAAGTATTGGAGGAAGAAATTGTTGAGGTTGTTGATAGGGACTTATCATTGGTGCTGGTGGAAAGGATTGTTGTGGAAAATAAGGTTGTGTATAAGGTTGTGGAGGTGGATAGGAAGATTGTGGCACATGTGGCCTCTATGCCTAATGCCACGGTTGTGTACTAGGTTGAAAAGTTTGGGGCCATTGAGAATAGGGCTGAGGTTGTTGCCAACCACCATACCATGGAATTTGGTTGGAAAATTGCTGAGATGGTCCAGAAAAATGTTCATTAGGAAACCCTC
This sequence comes from Chamaecyparis obtusa, assembly GCA_027943335.1. NCBI lineage: Eukaryota > Viridiplantae > Streptophyta > Pinopsida > Cupressales > Cupressaceae > Chamaecyparis > Chamaecyparis obtusa. Next base: position 657,165 of record BSBK01000554.1, on the reverse strand, counting down.
TAGGTGGAAACTGGTGTCGTGGAGCCATATAGTAAACTGGTTCTTCGGTGTACTCCATAGGAACAATCCCTTTAGGAAATGGGAGTAGTGTTGAAGTCTTGCTAGCTTCCTCAAGGGATGCGACATGAGTCTGATTATAAGGGCAGTCTTCTGGTCCATGCTTCTTATGACAAGTTGGGCAATCTATTGCCAAGGCCTTTTCAGCTTCTTCTCATTTCCTGCAAGTATACAAAGTGTCAATTTGCTTGCCCATGTGATTTAATAAATCAGTTCTAAGGTCTTCAAGTAAGTTACCAATTTCTCTCTTGGATATACTTGATGCATTACCCATGGTGGAAAACTTACTTGAAGGTCCACGAATAGATCTATGAGATCAGGAATAGTTCTTGCATATGTCACAAATATCATCAAAGGGAATTTTAGAAATATCACCTTTACCAATCAAATTTAAGGAATACATGGTTTCATCATGAATCCCTCTTAGGAAGAGCATTTTGATAGTGTTTGTAGTTAAATCAGGGTGTCTTGAGTGTTGTAAGCTAAAGGAAAAATGCTCTAGGAAATCTTCAACTGACTCATCTTCTTGTTGAGTCATGTGAAAGATTTCATCCCATACTTCCTTAGTCTTACAATACTCCTGATATTTTTCCAGAAAAAACATCTTTCATTTGGTCCCATGTTCTAATGTCCCTAAGACTCATAAACCATCGTAATGCAGCATCTTTCAATGTAGCTAGAAATAGCTTTAATTTATGTGCATCATTTTGTTAGTCATAGCTATTACAAAGGACATTAAATTCAAATAGGAACATATTAGGATCCTCAGAGGTTGACCCTCTAAATATAGGAAGTGCTAAGTGAGGGATATTCTTCATAGGGGCATTATCCTTAGGAGGCTGAATAGGAAACTCAAAGGTCATATTGTGTTGGACAATGGCATTACTAGCATTATTTCCTTCCCCCACATTTCATGTATTATCACCCATGATTCCTTCTAAGACTTGTGTTGCCCAAGGTGTTTAATGTGTTGTAAAAGGTTTCTCTAGTGGATCCTAAGGTTCACCACACCTAGTTTCGTATGAGTCTTTGAATTGTTGAAAGATTTCAGAGGGTATAGTAGGGGAGTCAGACTGTGAAGGTGGCTATAAATTGGCTTCCTCATTTGGTTTGGGTTTTTTATTCAATGACCTCTTCTCTTTTTGTGGTTTTTGAATTTTTGAACTACCTACTAATTCTTTCTTAACAAACCTACCTTGACTATCTCTAGGTCTATTCATGCACCTAAATGATTTACTGTAGTGCAAACCAAAGGAACTATCTTAAGCAAGGTCAAAAATTGCTCAAGACTTCTCAAGGGTGCATTGTTCCTATCTTGATCTATTATAATTTCAGGCCTTTAATATCTCTCCCCGGCAATAGTGCCAAAAATGTTGGGTAAAACTGCGTATTGATTTTTTCCTAAAATTGGGTCATGTTTTGAAGGCTTAGTTTACTCCTATCAATGTCAATCTGGGGTCGTAGACTATTGAAAGATATTGGGGAAATTTACCGAAGGGATGAAGATAACGAGTTAAGTGGGGATGAGATGTAATTTAAAGAAAATATCTAAATTGGAATTATACAAACTAAATGTGTATGAATGAATGCTATATATAAAACTACACATCAAATGAAAGCATGATCTATATGTAATGAATATTTTATTCTAAGAAAACATTATCAATCTCATCTATAATTAAATAATCACACATCTATCTTAATCACTTAAATTCCTTAAGAGATATAACCAAATACTAGCACTAACATAAGAATTGGGACTTCAGTAATGTAGTTTGAAGAATGAAAAGTGATAAGAAATGGTTTGAGGTAGGAACTCTATGAAACAGAATGATTTGCAATAGGAGGTAAGAAGAATTGCAGTAGGAGCTTGGTAGTTATGTGAGGTGGAGCGAGAATTCATGATAGGAAGTTATTTGGTCTGTAACGTGGCAAAAGGATTTGTGATGGATTATGGAATTATGGCAATCAAGAATGGTGTACCGATGGATAATGGTGTAATAATGAATGAAAGACTGTAATATATTTGGAGCAGAGCAAGGAAATGATAAACAATGAAGTCCCATGTTTAGACCTTAATAACAAATTAATAATCCAATTTCTTACACACAACAGTCACACCAATTAATAATCACACATTCAAAATTCAATGAAAGAGATTGTACAGCAAATATGAAACAAACATCTATAGCTAAAATGATCTCACCAAGTTTCCTGAGAGGGGGCCCTTCCTCTAGTTCACGTGGTGAGAACTGAATTAACACACACTGCTACAGAGATTCCATGTTTCCAATGCCAAGAATTCAAAGAGATATTTTTTAATAGAGCTTTTTATATATCATCATCCGTATATATTGTCTTTGTGATTTTAACACTTTCTTATATAGGTTCAAAATATCTAACTAACTAATAACTAAGCTATAATGGCCGATGGCTTTCATCCTAAACATAGATGAATCCAGATTAAATTTGATTACAAAACAACTTGGCCAAAATAACATAAGGCCTTAAATCAATCTGTTCAAACATTCAAAACTAATTGCTCAAAATTTAATAACAAAACAATGGCTCCCAGCTATGCATTTTCTCGTGTGGCTGGTCCCATGTCCATTCGTCTATCACCTGTAGTTCCTGTAGTAGAATAAATCAAGATAGCATTATTTCTACATTAATCTTTTACTTCTTTAGGAAATATTTCATAACCTAAAACTTTATTAAATGTATTATATTCTTTAATGATTAATGGCATAATAGGGATTAGGAAAGGCTTAAAGCAAGGCAAAAATGCATAGAGAATGTACAAAAATGAAGCACATTTGCACACCCATCAGGGTGGCCTTCAGAGTCTAAGTGGAATTCCTATTCATGGGAATCTATCTTAGAATCACTAGAGTGTCCCAAAAGTTCAGCTATTGTAAGAGGTATACCCTCTTCTTCTTGTTTGTTTTTAGGATCAGTCAGTTCTTGTGTTGCAACTATCTCTTGTGCAGTAGTAGGTTCTTGTGTGTCTGCCACATTGATTCTTTCTTTAGGTTTCTTTTTCATTTTCAAGAAGATCTAATATATATTGAGGTATACATTCATAAGGAAAAACATAAGTTGTGTTTGAATCATCACTATCTAAGTGTTGTGTTTCTTCCTTTTGTTGAGTATCTATTTCCTGTTCTATATGTTCTAGGACATGTGTAGAATTTCCACTGAGATGGAAAGGTTTCTTATGATAACCTATGCATGTAGTATCTTTGGTTTTCCTCCCACAATGTTCAATGGGCTTGATGATACCTTTTCCTCTTGTTCCTAAAGGTCCTTATCCAGTGTATCCCATTTTAGACATTAGATTGTGACCTAGTCCACGTGATTTCACAAGAATCTTAGGTATTTTAGAGTCACATTTTTTAACTATTTTTGGTTGAGACTCATCTTTGTATAACTAGGCTAATATAGCCCCTTCCTCATCCAATTCTTGTTTTGATACCTTCTCTATGATGAAACTCCCATCAAAGATAACCTAAGGTTCTATGGTGGTAGGTTTCACTTTCTCTGAGGGTTGCCCATTAGATTTAGGCAAAAGTGGGAGAGATGTGAGAGATCAGACTGGTTCGATTATGTATTCTCCCATGCTTGTATCTTTGATCTTGATTTATTTTTCTATGTCTTCCATTTTGTATGTAGATGCCATGTCAACCTGTTTGGCAGAAGACTCTCTCTTATGCAGAACAAGTTTATCATCGCTTTCCTTAAAAACATTGCAAGATGCTGACATGTCCACAAGTATAGTGACCTCTACTCCATCATAGTGAAACTTGACACATTGGTGGTATGTTGATGGAATAGCTTGCATCTTGTGAATCCAAGGCCTTCCTAAAAGGATGTTGTACCCCAGTGGTAAGTCTAGTACTTGACAGGTGATATCTCTGATGAAAGGTCCCATTTTGATAGGTAGTACAATGATGCCTTTGGAATTTCTTTCTTGTTTGTCATATGCTTTTATTCTTATATTCTTTTTAGGATCAATAGAATCTTCTGAAAATCCCAATTGTGTAACCAATTTATAGGAATAGATATTTAGACCAGTGCCACCATCTATCAATACACATTTGACATGATAGCTTTGGATTAGGACTTCAATATGCAAGGGCTAGTTATGTGGGTTACTCAATGAGTTGTCATCTTCCTCTAAAAAGACCATGTACTGAGGGGAAGTCAAGTGTCCCACCATTGTTTGGAATCTATCAAGATCAAGATCTTTAGGAACATTAGAACCAATGAGAGCTTTGTCTAGAATTGTACGATGAGCAAGAGAAATCCTTAATAACTCAAATATAGGGATTTTGGCATTGGTATGTTGTATTTATTGGATGATTTTGTAGGATGTTGTCTTGGACTCTTTAGGATTGGAAGCTTTAGGTGCAATCCTTTGTCTAGATGAAGATGCAAGATTGAATGACACTTTCATGGTATTTGATGAACCTGAGTTTTGTCCTTGGAGAGTTACCTAAGCTTGAGATCGAGTGACTACATTAGTTGATCTATTCTCTTTGTCCTTTTTGACAATGGTGATGACATTAAAGTGCTGGGATATGCGTGGTTCTACCATGTTGATGACATCATTGTTTCCAGGGTAAGTGTAATTGTCTTTAGCACCCATGTTTGGTTTAGAAGATGAATCTCCTTGAGTGTGTTTCAGGAAAAGGTTCTATGAATGTTGCATGATCATTATTGGATTTATGGTTGTCAATCACAATTTTTCCAGCATCAATTTTGTCTTGAATAATATGTTTCACATGGATGTAGTTGTTGGTTTTATGACCCTTGTTTCGGTGAAATTCATAAAAATCAGTCTCTTTCCACCACTTAGGTTTGACTTGAGGGTCATATGGTTTGATCTCAAGTAGCGTGATGATATTGTTTTCCAATAGAGTTTTCATGGAAGATTCCAAGGACTCACCCAAAGGAGTGAACTCATGCTTTGGTTTTGTAACCCATGGTTTATAGTCACTTGTCTTTTTAGTAGGTTCAGTCACCTTCATTTATGAAGCTTTTATGGCTTGGGTGCCAATTGTAAGATTAAATGCCAATGCCTTGGGTGGAGCACTGGTGTGATCAACAACACCGTATGTGACAACATTTTTGGTTTTGTTCCATAATTTGACCATATCTTTATTGTTGGAACTAGAACTTGAATCATACTTGTTCTCCTTATGAAGCAATATATCTCCCTTACGAACGAGTACATTTTCTATCTTTATGGCATTTTCCACCATTCTGTCAAAAGAGGTATGATTTTGCACCTGGAGATGATAATTGATTTCCAGAACTAGATTATTAATGAAGATTTCTAGTTTCTCATTTTTTGGAATTTGTCTGGCATAGAGTGAAACTTCTTCCTCCAGCATTTGAGGAAGGTCAGGAAGGGTTCTCTTGGATTCTATTTTAGGTTATAGATATCGATCATTGTGACCAAATGTTGGATATTGTAGGAGTATTATTGATAGAATAGTTTGATTAGCTCCTCAAAAGTTTTGATGGTTGGAGGCATTTTAGTGAACCAGTTGATGGCTACTCCTCCCAAATATTGTGGGAAGATATGCATTAAGTATGTTGGTTTGTGCATGAATTCTATGGATATAGTACAAAATTCTCTGACATGATCTTGAGGATCAAAATTTCCATCATATTTTTCATATTTGGGTAGTTCCACTCTTTTTGGGAATGGTAGCATATACAAGCTTTGATCGAACTAAAATGGGCATAGGACCTCCATAGAGAATTCTTTAGGTTCTTTCTCCTTTTCCAGCTTGTTGAGTTTGACTTGCATAGCATGCATCTATTTCATCCTAGTTGCGATGGGGCTTTCTTCCTCTGGTGTGATGATTTTTTTGACATTAAAGTGTTGAGGAAGTTTGGCTCCTTGTTGAGTGAGTTGTAGAAAGTGTGCCTCTTTTTCTTCTTGTAAGAAGTGTTTCATCATCATGAAAATGTTCAATTTATGATGGTGTGGATTCTTGATCTCCACCATGATTAGATTGTTGGCCTTGTGAGCCTTGGTTAGCTCCGCCTTGAGAAATGGTAGCACTTTGATTGAGATCTTGTGTTGATGCAGGAGGATTTTTTTTACCTCCTTTTAAGCACAAATTGCCAAGGGCATCTTCTTCATAAAGATTTGTGTCGTAAGGTTGATGTAATGTCTAAATAGTAAGAGAAGATGAAGGTGATATCTTTAGTTCTTCTCTGGTTTTTCTATGTGAAGAGGCTCTACTTTCCACCATTAACCTTAGGTGAATCCAGAGAGCAAGATATGATAACTGACAGATGATCTAAATTAGGAAATATCAAGTGACAAAACCTTTTCAAGATTGGTTTCAAAAGAATTGATTGGGGGTGAACCCACAATATTGGGTTACACTTTTTTGCTTGAACGGACACTGAACTCTACATTTTGAAAAAAACTTTCAGATTAGGATGCATATTGTCGTTAAACCATTTGAAATAAGAATATGAAGTAAATTAGAGTCTTTTAGGATTTTTTGTCTAGATTCTAAATATATTATTTATTTATTTTTTTGAATTTATTTGAATGATTTTTTATTTCTCCCACAAAAATTGGTATGTTTCTGAAAACATCATTTTCAAAGAGTTACATTGTTTTCATAGAGCATAACTTTTTTTCTAAAATAGATATCAATGTGATTCTTTCACAATTAGTTTTTTAACATCCATACAGAGGGAACACAATTGGTTTGATGATATTATCATGATTATTTCATATTTAATTAATGTTTGATGTAGTCTAAACCGTAATTTTGATATACCTTGACTACGTAGCTTATAACTTGTCGTGTATTTGTCCAATTTCATTTTTATTTTTTTTAATAGAAAGAGAACTTAAATACCTAGGGCATAAATATTTTTTAGATTTTTTTTTCTCTCATTTACTAGTTTTCTATAAATGTCAAACATAGAGGTAGACATACGATAAAATATCTATGTTTAATAAAACTAGAAATACAAAGTCATAATAAACTGAATATATATTAACATTATAATCATTACAAATATTTTTCTCAGTAGTACCTTAATAGATAGTTTTTTCATAGAGATTCATCAGATCTCCCAAAAGATAAAGTCAAAGTTTTTTTTTGTCAACATTTTAACAGGTGCAAAGGAGACTCCATTGCAGGTATGAATGGGGAGTATAGATGTTATATCAATGTTTTTTCTATCTAAGAGGCTTTAAGCTTACCATTTATAATTAATTCCTTCAAGTAGAACCTCTCAAGGCTTAAATAATCATATTTTATTAAAAATGTGTTATTTCAACAAAAATCAACATGTCTGAAAAGGTGTAACCCACTATTGTGGAATCACCGTTGGATGTAAATGAAGGATATTATGCTCGAGATGTATGGGTAGATGCCCAAAAGATAGTGGACACGAATTTGCAACACTTAGATTTTTTTGAGATGAAAAATTGAGATTATTTTGACAAGGTTTTTGACACAAGACAAGACGTCGTTCAGATTGGTCAATTAGATGACAAATCAAGCTAAATAGATCACTTTGGGAAAATAAGAAGAATTCACTATTTTTCTGCTCTGTTCTTGACACAGTGGATATTTTGATAGATTTTTGACAATAGTTGGAAGTTGATTGAATTTCTGACAAAATTTGAATTTTCTAGAAATTTTGAGGAAACTGTCGTATGACAATATCCAGGCTCATATGACACAAAATGAGGTCTGGTATGATAATTGCAAATTATTGTACAACATTTGACACCAAGAATTATTCTTCTCAAGATTGTTGACAACTCTTGTACGACACTATATGATTACATGTACGATACTTGGGGGGTTCTGGTACAACACTTGAGAAATAATGCAATTTTCATACAATAATTGCTAAGTCTGGAAAATAATTTTCACCAAAAAAAGGATTTTTCTTCAATTTTTCTAGATTTTCAAGATTTTTTTTATGTTTTTGGTCTTATTTGGTTTGCAAAATTTACTGTCCAGTTTTGAAGATCTGTGTATTAGATTGTTCAAGGATGTTTAAAATAGCAAGAGGCTCAAAATCACAACAAACATATCGGACCTGACTCAATGAATCAAATACACCTATCTTACCCTAGCTAGGAGAAGAGATGTATTACTTTCTCATTGGCTTAGGAACACACTCAGAGACTCCTCAGAATATGCAAGTCCAACAACACGCAATGGATATTGAATCCCATATTAGCCAAGTTCAAGCATCAAAGAGGGATTGATATGACAAGTTTCTTGGGGTGATTACTAGTCACCTCGCACAAGCACTAAAAATCCTTCAGAGGAAGATTGGTAGAAAACTAGATTAGGCTTTTAATCAAGGCATCCATTCACAACTATCTCCCATAGTCCCACAAGAAGGATTGAGGCTATTAACCCTATGAGTACTCTGATTAGTGTAGTCTCGCAAGCAAGATTCAAGTGGCTCCGCTCTACACAAAATCAAAGCATGTTCATGGAATGAATCCAATGAAAAAGTGCAGCTATGTCTTCTAAGGCTTTAACCTCAACGAAGCATCAAATTTTATAGTGGGGTGGAAGAGTCAGCTTAAGACTTGTCCCCACTTGGATCATTCCCCAGAGCTTTTTACCTCTCCAACAAGCCCTCTAAAGTATTAAAGAAAATATGAGGTTGGGTACCACAAGATCTAGGTTTCTATTTCTCTAAAAGAGAAGAGCATAATCCCCTAACCTTGTCCCTTTCACTATCCAAGACATGCCAAGCAGAATTAATCCAGAGACAGTATGCAAACTAGCACTAGGGAAGATACCTTTTGGGTTTCTAATTCTCCTAAGAAGGACAAGATCATAAGCCCCTCAATATCTGCTCTAATGGAAATAAACACACTTACCTAATTAACTAGGTGCCTATGAAAAATAGATTTAAGAAAATAGAATATTTTCTCAATGAAGATTTGGAAACTTGCAAAACCACTCGTCAGAAATCTTTGTTGATTGAGCACCTTTGGAAAGTGATTTTTTTGAAAGGGTTTCTAAAAAAGAATGGCTTAAAAGTCAAGACAAGAAGAGGTCAAAAGATGGGTTTTTATGCTCAAGTATTCATCTTTCATCCTGTAAAAAGTGTGTTAGGCTGTGAAAATGATCAAGCGCTAGTAAACAACAAATGTCACTATCAAACGTTAGCCCAAATCTCAAATCATAATCTCAAGAACTAATCAAAAATCTCATACGACAATCAAAAACTGGCATGGAATGTCGTACGACAAATACTTGTTCCCATATGACACTTCAAGAATAATACAACTCTGGGTACCTTCACACATGACACTTCAAGATCAATAGGACAATACATAACAACTGGTATGACAATTCTAAAATTTCATCTGTCGTACGATAGACATAAGCTTCTAATACAACAATATGCAAATGTCGTATGAGATTGTATAGAAAAAAAATAAAAATTGAATCTTGAGTAAGGAATATTAAAAAAAATGGAAAAATCAAGAATGGAAACCTACTATCAGGCCCCATGGTGGGCACCATATATGTGTGTGTGAAAATTGTACCTATTTATGAGACACAACACTTTAGTAAAACATTATAGGTTAATGATCAGAAAAATATGCAATACAGAACAATATTATCAACTGGCAATTTAATGCCTTCTAGTAGATGCAAGTATGATATTCTTAGATTTTGATTGAGATCAGTGACAATGCAACATCTAAATGAAGGATTTGAATTCAAAATCTAATGAAATGAATGCATAATTAATCTATATTTTTGGGTTTTCTATGAAAAATAACGATGAAAATTGATCTAAAACTTGAAAACAATGAATCAAATCTAAGTTATGAATGCTATGAATATTATCAATCAAGAAATCAATGTTAGAAAAGAATCTCAACAATTGTACAAATCTCAAAGATTCAAAAATATGGCGCTTCTATTCTCCAAATGCTTGATTCTCCAAATTCACAATCGTTTGTAAAGGATTGAGGCCTATTTATATAGAAATCTAGGGTTTGAAAACTCATGAAAAGCCAAAAATCTCTCCCTAATAAACTCGAATTGATTGATGAGTTATCAAGAAATTAGAAATAGTTATCTAGAAAAAACATGCAAAACCATATTTTTAACTCAAATTAGAAGTTGAGATCACTCCAATCTTCTTTTCAACTCACAATCACATGTTGAGTTTGGAAAGTTGACAAATTGAATTCAATAGTTGATTTAAAATTCAATTGATCTTCTAATTTGTTCATAGATAATTATTTGATTTATTTAAATTCCATGTGCTTTATTCTCAACTTAACTGGTTTAAACAATTAAATAATTGATTTATGAGTTAATCAATTATTTAATCAAAATTTATTCAAAATTAAATCATTAAATTTGACAATTTGATTTTAATCAATTCAATAAACATTCAATCGATTATTTTTAGAAATTATGATCTATTATCAAATAAAATAATATTAATTAGGAATAATGCTAATTAAATCTAATTAAATTAATTAAGTGGCCAAATATAGTTTAATTAATTAAATATTTGACATATTCAATTAATTAACTTAGGGTAAATAAAATAATATCATTTATCACCAAATAATATTTAATTAGAAATAATTAGGATAAGTTAGGAATATCTAGGAATATTCCCCGATGCAGATTTGAAATAAGATCCATTAGGTTTTTGATTATTCAATGTGTAAATGTGCCTTAGGTTAGGAATTTAGGGTCAATTTCGATTGATTTATCGATGTAGGAGGTCAATGGTACTGAAGCCCATTTTGGGGGTATTACAAATGGGACTAGATCTTAACCATTTGAGCTCTTCAAATCTATAAGGAAAGGTCAACCTCTTATCCCATCATTATTTTTCATTGCAACTGATTCCTTATCCTATCTTCTGGGGAATCAATCACTCTCTCATAGGGTTAGTGCAGCCATACTACCCAATGGAGAAGATCTGTCTAATATTCATTTTTTTATGACATAGCAATTATCATACAACTAAATGAAACAAATCTCTCTAATATGATGATCAAATTGAACCTATTTTGTAGTGCATCTAGAAGAAAAGTGTCTCTATCTAAATTAGTGATGTTTGGATGAGATGAACATCCCCCTACTTGGTTCCATAAATTATAACTAGTTTGGGGAGGGCCCTCCTACCAAGTCTGATATCTAGGCATTCCCTTTTCAGTGAATTCTAACATAAAGCAGATGTCTGAATGGGTTAAGAGAAATATTGATAAGAAAGTCAGTAAATGGAAGACCCTTTTTTCCTCCCACCCACTCCTGCATGCAGGGTGTGACCCATATGATAGTGGAGAGGAGAGGGAACGAAGTGATTTAGGTAGGTAGTGAACTATGGAATATTCCCACCCCAGAACAAAGAGTCAAAAGTGGAGATAGATGGTTGTTTATTGAATGATGGGTCTGTTGGTGTTCAAAATGGACGCTTATGCTCTTAGGCTACCAATATACCCTCAGATAGATTTTTAGGATAGGTAAATTCCAAAATTTAGAAGGATCTTAGGGTAACTGGACCAACTATAGGGACAAGACTACCCTTTTCACTTCTGGCTCTGCAAAACCAAGGTGGGTGAACCTAACCCAGTGAAAACTATACTTTACACACCAAAAATTGGGTTTGAATAATAGATTGATAGTAAGAAAATACTAAATGTTAACCACACATTCATTGACTCTCCATTACTATTGGGTAACACAAACAAAGACCTAAAGCATAGAAAGGTTATTGATTTCAATATTTGGAACACAATAGCTTCAACTAGTGTATGTTAACAAGAGGAATACTCATTTAGGCCAGTGCCTCATCCATTGGGCAAGAGTTCTTAGACACAAAGACACACAAATTTGAGAATATCAGAGAATTCATAGCCATAAATACATTTATCCTAGTCTTTACTGCTTACAAGACATCCTTACATAGACAAGGGAAAACCCATATCCCATCTAGAGCATAGTTTAGCCCAATCCTAGATCAGAGCTCAGGAATGAAGATACATACATAAAAACACTATGTAATGAGCTAGAAAACTCAAAGCTTACTTGACTTGACATAAAGGAGAGATACGAATCAGATATTTGTATTAAGTATGATGAATTCCTTCTATGTATACAATGAATCACAAGACACCCTACTTGCAAACTACAGCTTAGACCTGCAACTTTCTTCTTTCATCAACAAACACTAAATCAAAAACTATTACAAACCCTTGACTGAGAATAGAGCTCACCAAGGAAAATTTTTTGAACACCTAACTCCCAATGCCTTTGAATGATCATGAAAAATCCTTTTATCTCAAGGATTGCAACAAGCACTGATGACCATTCAAAGCGACAATTTCAAAACTACCTAACTCAACAAAAATAATGAAAGCCAGACAAGACAGGCTCCAAGCACAAGGCTAGTAAGATAAAAAATAATCATCAAATTTTGCAATAGCTCTGACCCTGTACCAGCTCCAAGGACAAAAAATCATGCTAGAACAACCACCAGGACCTCACCCACATCCAAGCTGGAATGATAAAAAATGGTCCCGTAATACGGCTTCATTCAGTGCACTATCTCCAAACCTTGTAGAAACAATTTGAATTTGAAAAATAATGGATACAAGCTCCAGTTTAAAACGTGACCATAGATCCTTTTATTTCCTGACAGATCGGGTGACTTACGTTAATCTTTACAACAGTCAAAAAACCATAAAAAGTCCATGTCCACACCAGTAGTCAACACCAATGAAAAATGCACACGTCAGCTCCCTCTGACATACAGGACCCACCCTCGTTAGCACTTGAGAAAAAGTAAAATCAATGGCTGCCGCAAGATCTCATGGCTCTGACAAATTCCATGAGAACTTATGCCAACCGTAGATCATCTTTGGATGTTAGGGCCCTTAAAACAAGTTGGAAACTAGGTCCCACTAACAACCCTTCAAATCATCAATGCCTCGACCAATGAGGAAAGTGCAAGTCAGCACAATGTGGTAGTTCGGACCCACTCTTTGTCTTTAACATACTAGAAGATCAGATAGTCGGCACATAATCTCAAGGGCTCAAAAGATTCCTTGAGATCATGTGTCGTCCATAGATCTTGAATCTTCACACTGAGATACTGGGCCCACCTGACAAAATGTCCAACTCATGGTCATGCAAACCAATTAAAGAATGCCACCTGTGCCAACATGGTAGTGGACCCACTTCATATGAAAGGCAACATTAGAAAGGAGAATCAACGATAGTCTTAAGATCGCATGCCTCTGACACATCTCATGAGAAGATGTACCCACTATTAGATTGAGATGGTGTCAGAGAGGCTGGGCCCGGGAAAATACAAGCCATAAACATTAGGAAATATTAAGGCACAGGACTTAGGAAAATATTAAACCAGTCAGGCAGTAGACTTAGGAAAGCTTTAAACACGTGGGTTTTAGGATTTTTAAGTGGCCCGAAAAGTAACATGAAAATAGATTTAAAAAAGGGTGCACTAGGTTTTTTCAAACAAATGGCTAGATTTATGAAATTTTGCCTAGGGTTTAGCTAGGAAATGGGAGAAAAAGGACTGTAGAGGCACAAAAGCAGGATGAAACCATGGAAATTTTTACTTGTGCTAATAGTGGCTCATGCTCGGGGAGGTGTATCTCTTGCAGATACAACGAGCAAGCTAGAATCTCCTGGAAGAGCAGACCAACTCAAAATTTTCACCCAAAAAGAAAAAACAAACAATTGTACAAGGGAAAACCTAAACTACTACTCATGGAAAAGATACTTCAGGAGAAGTAAAACTTTAGGAATTGTCCATGAACAAGCAATTCCAAAGTACCACTAGTTAAATCCTTCAGGACATAAGAATCTGTCCCCCATTTTCTTTCAATAAGATAAGGGCCCAACCAAATTGGATCAAACTTTTCATGCTTCCCCTTATCTTCCAACCTTGCATTCCACATCAAGACAAGGTCATCAATTTCAAAATTTCTCTGGGTAGCCCTCCTATCAAATAAATTCTTACATTGTCTCTGCAATGTCTCATTTCTTTCATGTGTTTCTCTCTTTACCTCTTCCAACTGGATCAGCTCATCCATTCTTACTCTCATCTCATCATTCAAGTCCTCATCATATGCCTGAATAAACCTATACATATGCAATAGATTATTTTGAGGCAATATAGCACTTATTCCATACACCAAATCAAATGGAGCACAACCTATGGCCTTCTTAATAGTTACCTTGTCAGCCCATAGTGCCCACCATAATTTTGAGTCCTAGGCTCTCCTATCTTTGTCCAACATTCTCTTGAGAATCTTAATTAGAATTTTTTTATTGGACTCAACCTAGCTATTTCCTTGTGGATGATATGGGGAAGAAAATGAAATGTGTATCCCATATTGCTGATAAAAATCACTTAATTCCTGTGATCTAAAACACATTGCATTATCAACCACAATTACCTCTAGGCAACCAAACCTAGTAAGGATGTTCTGCATCATTAATTCTGCTACCACTTTGCTAGTAGCCTTTCTAGTAGGGATAGCTTCAACCCACTTGGTAAAATAGTTTTTTGCCACTAGTATGTAAGAATGTCCACTTCTAGACTTCTTTGGAAATTCTCCAATAAAATCAATAACCCACTTCTGGAAAGGAGCCTGAATTGTAATAGGTCGGAGTGGCAAATTTCCATTAAACTTCAAATTTCCAAAAAATCTCTAACATGCATCACATTTTCTTAAAAATTGGTGTGTATCCTTAAAAACTATAGGCCACCAAAATCTAGACCTAAGGATCTTGTAAGCTGTGGTCTTTGCCATATAGTGTCCTCCACAAACACCCTAGTGCATTTCCTTTAACAGAGCTTCAGATCTCTCATGGTCTATGCACTTTAGCAATACTCCTTCATTGCTTCTCCACCACAACTTACCATGTATAATGGCATACCTCGATCTAATTTGAGAGATTATTAACTCAAAGTCACCAATCACCCTAAGATGATTGATTCCATGTTTTGATGCTTATCTCAAACGAATTAGTAGGGCCTCATATTTAGCAACATTATTTGTGCAAAGGAATAAGAGAGTGAAAGAAAACTTAAAAGTCTTACCACTTGTGGATATCAATAGTACTCCTACTCTGGAACCTTCCTTAGAACTTGCTCCATCAAAATATAGGGTCCATAAGACATTACCTTCTACAATGTTATTTTCATCATCAACTAGAAGGATAGGCTTGACCTTTTCTTGCACCTCTCTCTCCTGAACTTGGAAAGAACCAAGATCAGTGTCAACAAAACAATTCATATCATCATTTTCATCCTCCTCAATCATATGTGGGGTTCTAGTTTCCCTCAAAACTTTTACACTTTCTCCTCCAATGCTAAAAGTAGCAAAAGACAAGTCCCACTAAATACTTCCTCCCATAGAAGCACTCCATTTTCTAGATAATAGAATTCCATACTGAGGAGGAATATCAACCACAAGAACACTCATAGTTAGTTGTTTGTCAAGAAATGCTGCTAATTTATAAGGCAAAGCCTTAATGGTACCAATAACTGGTACTTCTCTTGAGTCCATAGCTTGGCATCTCCCATGAGGTGTATCAACCTTTAGTCCCAGTGACTTCATGATCTCTGCAGGCATTACAGTGTTTGATGCTCCAGAATCAATCATGCAATTTTTCAATAATTTTCCATTTATCATAAGGGACAAGAAAAAAGGATCAACTATCCCTGATGCAGCATTTACAACATTTGCATTCAAAAATATCTGAGGGATCTTAGAGACAATTTCTTCATTTTTACTGTCAGGTGTGTCATCTAAAGAAGCCACATGCTTATCACTCCTACTCATTTCTTGGACCTTTATTGAAGAAGAATCATTTACCCAATCCAAGGCCTTGACCTTGTGCTCTTCTATTCTCATCATTTCTAAAAGTGGAACTTTGATAGTTATTTGTGAAAGCAATTTAGTCATATCAATGGGAACATATGTATGGTTGCCCATGTCTTCCTTAATCTCAGTGACATCTTTATCCTCCTTTTGGACATTCAAGTTAGATTTACCTTTTTACACAAATTCATCTTTCTTCAGAGGTATGGGAACAACTAATTCTGATGTTTTTACTTTACCCTTAGGTATTGCAGTAGGCCCACTCCTCTTTTTAATTTTAACCTGACTGACAACACTAGCACCCTTCTCCTTTTCCTCAGGCTGTTGTGTACTCCTTTCTAAATTCTTGATAAACATACTACCCAACTTACTAGTTGTGCTTCCAATTGTCCTATTTCTTAAATTGTAATTGCTCCTGGCTTGAGTGACCATGTCTGCAGTGATTTGAGCAATTTCCTCATCAGATGGTCTCCTTAAGGAAACATGTTCCTCACACTTCACTACACCACATCCAACATCATCAAATTCTTCTTCCTCATCATTAGTAGAGTCAACCTCATCTCATGCATGTGAAGAAGTCATTGCACAACCACTCTGATCATATTGTTTATCTTGTTCTTGGTTCTTAGATAAATTCAGAGCAATAACACAATGTTCTGGACTATGAGGAGATTGACAAGCAACACACCATGGGATATCATCATTCATGTTAACTAAATTTCTTTGCAAAGGATCAAGAATCCTATCATCAGGCCTATCCATTTTAACTGGAAAAATGGGCTTGCCATCCTTCCACTGAGTATTGTATGGGTAATTTTGCATTCTTGGTTGCCTGCTAAATTTACTTGAAATAGGCCAATCATTTGTTGCAACCTTATTGTTTCTTTTTTCATTAGGCTTTAGATCCTCTAAAGCACTTAGAATCTACTTCAGATTATCCTCCTCCTTTGGCTTAAAATTAGCAGACCTTCCCATCTCTTTCTTATTTTGCACTTGAGGCCTATAATCATCTCTTCTCCCTAATTTTCCTGATATTCTTCTATTACTTTCTATGTTGATAGCCAACTTGTAAGCCTCCCCAAGATTTCTAGGGTTCTTATCCCTTACAAGGTACCCCATCTTTGCATCAAAAGCATTTAAGTATGTCACAAGACACACTCTATCATCTAATTTGATAACTTATAGGAGCCTATGCATAGCCTTTTGGAATCTTATATTAAATTCAAGGACCTCTTCATTCTGATTTTTCTTTATGTTATTGAATTCATTCAAAATAAAACCCTCATTTGTTTTATCTCCATAATTCTCCTTGAAACAATTCTTAAATTCATTCCAAGATCCTATACTAGCATGGGGCAATCCTCTAAACCAGTCCCTAGCATCCTTGGTCAGAGATTGTACAAATAACTTCATTACAACATCATTAGGCTCAACATTATAATCATCTATTACATCCATAAAATTTTTTAGATGTTCCTCACATGTGATGACATTGTTCCTAGCAAACTTTGGGAGCTTCTTTCTAATTTCATCAGGAATTGCATTAGGATAACCCAGAATACCAAAAAAGATAAGTTGTTTGTACCTTTCATGATAAGGAACACATTGAGGTGGGTCCATTCCTTGAGATGTAGATGTCCTTGTGTTTGAGCCAGCAAGAATTTTAGCAACACCTGAAATGTCATTTGTCTGAGTTGCAAGGTTACCATGATTTACACCCTACCCCAAAAAGGAAGCAACAACATTTGAAGGTCCTGAGGTATGCTTGAGAAAATCAATCTTCTTTCTTATTTCTATAGCAGTGGCCTCCAATTTTGCCTTCTCTAATTCTTTATCTAATATTTCTTTTTCTTTTCTAGCCTTCTCAAGGTCTACATCTAATCTCAACCCTTGCTCTAATGGGTTTTCCACATGAACTTGTTCATTGATTTGAACTCCAACAGCTTTCTATTTGCCTTTATCTCTAGGCGTAGTTATCTCATGTGTTCTTTGCACAATAGGCTATTCCTTTGCTCTTTCAGGATCTAGGAAAAAATTAATTTCCTCCAAATCTAACAACTACCTCTTTAGCTGATCAGCCCTTATCATGGCTTGTCGTACTCTATCTTCTTTGTCCTTTTCTCTTTGTTGTCTAATAGCAACTTGTTCTTGGACTCTTTTTTCCAACTCATAGAGATCTTCAAAGATCTCTTTTGATTCTAGGAGAGTAGTCTCAGATTCATCATCTCCCACTTGAAATTCATCCTCATAATGGTTCAATCCCAAATCAACAGCCTCTTCATATTCTAAAATATTTTCTTCTTGACCAGGCTTGGTTTGAGTTTCTTGTCTTATATCCCTTTTACTTTTCCAAGTATGAGAAAAAAATTATTTTCTTCTTTCCTCCCCTTGTCTGACTAGCCCTAGAAGATCTTGGAATACCTTCTTCCAATCTATCTTCAAGATGCTCCTTTCTCCGAGACCTAGTACCTCTGTAACTCATCTTATAAAAAATTTACTGACTAGCACTGCTGCAGAGATTTTTGAGTCACCACCCAAGAATATTGGGAGTCTTACAATACTATTTCCTTACTAACAAATATCCAAATGAGCTTGACAAGACAAGGGACAAGAATAACCCTGTTTCTTCCAATGATGACCTATTGGTTATTATAGACTTGTGTAACATTCCCCAACAGAGTCACCATCTTGTTGGTGTTCAAAATGGATGCTTATGCTCTTAGGACGCCAATATACCCTCAGATAGATTTTTAGGATAGGTAAATTCAAAAATGTAGAAGGATCTTAGGGTAACTTGACCAACTATAGGGACAAGACTACCCTCTTCACTTATGGCTCTGCAAAACCAAGGCGGGTGCACCTAACCCAGTGAAAACTATACTTTACACACCAAAGACTGGGTGTGAATAACAGATTGATAGTAAGAAAGTACTAAACATTAACCACACATTCATTGACTCTCCATTACTATTGGGTAACACAACAACACAACCAAAGACCTAAAGAATAGAAAGATTATTGATTTCAATATTTGGAATGCAATAGCTTCAACCAATGTATGTTAACAAGAGGAATACTCATTTAGGCCAATGCCTCATCCATCGAGCAAGAGTTCTTAGACACAAAGACACACAAATTTGAGAATATCAGAGAATTCATAGCCATAAATACATTTATCCTAGTCTTTACTACTTACAAGACATCCTTACATAGACAAGGGAAAACCCATATCCCATCTAGAGCATAGTTTAATCTAATCCTAGATCAAAGCTCAGGAATGAAGATACATACATAAAAACACTATGTAATGAGCTAGAAAACTCAAAGCTTACTTGACTTGACACAAAGGAGAGATAAGAATCAGATATTTTTATTAAGTATGATGAATTCCTTCTGTGTATACAATGAATCACAAGACACCCTGCTTGCAAACTACAACTTAGACCTGCAACTTTCTTCTTTCATCAAAAAACACTGAATCAAAAACTATTACAAACCCTTGACTGAGAATAGGGCTCACCAAGCAAAAAATTTTGAACACCTAACTCCCAATGCCTTTGAATGATCATGAAAAATCCTTTTATCTCAAGGATTGCAACAAGCACTGATGACCATTCAAAGCAACAATTTCAAAACTACCTAACTCAACAAAAAGAATGAAAGCCAGACAAGATGGGCTCCAAGCGTAAGGCTAGTAAGATAAAAAAATAATCATCAAATTCTTCAATAGATTCGACCTTGTACTAGCTCCAAGGATGAAAAATCATGCTGGAACAACCACCAAGACCTTCCTCATAAAATCTCACCCACAACCAAGTTGGAACGATTAAAAATGGTCCTATAATATGGATTCATTTAGTGCACTGTCTCAAAACCCTGTAAAAACAATTTGAATTTGAAAAACAACAGATACAAGCTCCAGTTTAAAACGTGACCATAGATCCTTTTATTTCCCAGCAAATCGGGTGGCTTATGTTAATCTTTACAACAGTCATGAAACCTTGAAAAGTCCATGTCCACACTAGTAGTCAACACCAATGAAAAATGTGCATGTCAGCTCCCTCTGACATATAGGACCCACTCTCATCAGGGCCTAAGAAAAAGTAAAATCAATGGCTGGCACAAGATCTCATGGCTCTGACAAATTCCATGAGAACTTACGCCAACCATAGATCCTCTACAGATGTCAGGTCCCTTAAAACACATCAGCAACCAAGTCCCACTGACAACCCTCCGAATCATCAATGCCTCAACCAATGAGGAAAGTGCAAGTCAGCACAATGTGGCAATTCAAACCCACTCTTTGTCTTTAACATATTGGAAGATCAAATGGTCAATGCATAATCTCAAGGGCTCAAAAATTCATTGAGATCATGCACTAGCCGTAGATCTTGAATCTTCACACTGAGATACTAGGCCCGCCTGACAGAACATCCAACTCACGGTCATGTGGACCAATTAAAGAATGCCACTTGTCCCAACATGGCAGTGGACCCACTTCATATGAAAGGCAATGGCATAAAGGAGAATCGATGGTAGTCTTAAGATCGCATGCCTCTGACACATCTCATGAGAAGATGCACCCACTGTTAGATTGAGATGGTGTCAGAGAGGCTGGGCCCGGTAAAATACAAGCCAAAAACATTAGGAAATATTAAGGCATGGGACTTAGGAAAATATTAAACCCGTCAGGCAGTAGACTTAGGAAAGATTTAAACACATGGGTTTTAGGATTTTTAAGTGGCCCGAAAAGTAACATGAAAATAGATTTAAAAAAGGGTGCACTAGGGTTTTTCAAAAAAATGGCTAGATTTATGAAATTTTGCCTAGGGTTTAGCTAGGAAACATAAGAAAAAGGACTGCGGAGGCACAAAAATAGGATGAAACCATGGAAATTTTTACTTGTGCTAACAGGGTCGACTTTAATTAATACTCCCAAAAATTTCTCCTACTGGTAGATTTTAAGTCTATCAAAAGAATCTTAACATCATATACTATTTATTTTTCCTCTCCATGGATGTTCAATTAGGCTCAAATCATTTATTACATAAGTGGATCGAGGAGTTATTGTGGTTTGATGGGAAAGGTAGTAAAAGGTGACATGTAGTGAACTAGAAGTGGTGCATAGTGGGGAAAGATGTAGGGGGTCTAGATCTTAAAGACCTAATATTGTAAGGAGTTACCATGGCTATTAAATGTGTAGCTAAGACTACAAGTAGAGAGGAACTTTGGAAATTCTTGATGATAAATAATATTGCAAGGGTAGTTCATGTCAAAGGATTATCCTAGACAAACTTACATATCGATGATATACTCTAAAGTAGCTATCCATTTAAATTTTCACTTTGTAATGTGTTCAAAGCTATTTATAAAGGTTGTGAGCTTACTAGAAACTTGGTCACTAATAATATAATTATTGATGAGAATGGCTTGATATGAGGAGAGAAGTCATTGTGGTGGATCCTCAAACATGGAGATAAGACATTTGCACTTCTACAGGGTTTCTCTACTAAAAAATGGGCATTAAAAGGCATCATATGCTTTTTTGACATCATACAAGATGGTAATTTGTTGAGTTGACAAGAGGTCTAGTAGAAATATGACATTCCCTAAGATCATTGGACAACCTACTCTATCCTAAGAGCTATTTTCTATAATGTGGAACTCCCAAGTAACTATTGTGTGATTGAGGATAGAATTTCCCATCTTAAATGATGTTATGGAACCACCTTACCTAACACCAAGGCCAAGTACTTATACTAGCTTCTCACAGTTAGAAATTCTATCAATGATCACCTTAAATATATCTAGTCCATTGATCCTTCTACCTTCAACTGGAAAAAATCCATGAATCATCTTTGGCGAAAAACTATAGAACCTAAACATGCTTGCTTCATGTGCAGACTCCTCCTACATAGACCTCTTGTCAGGAAACCCTCTAGGGAACTCAATGTTTTTTCACCTTGTAAATGTTGTAAATCCACTTACCATTTATTTTTTAATCTTCATTTTGCAAGAGAAATTTTGGGACCTTTTGGGTTGTTTCTAAATGATAACTTTACTATTTTGGATATTTTAAATGGAAAGTTCTTGATCCTCAAATAAAAGATATAATTTTTTTTGGTTTGCATTATCTTTTGAAATTTTTTGGTCCATTTGAAAATTATGTAATGATTATGTGTGTAATTATAGAGCTAGGCTCCTTACTGAGTCTCTATAGAGACTCAAAATATTTCTATGTAGGTTTCAATCATTATGAAAGTGAATGAGAAGAAATTTATGGACCTACTACACAGAAGGGCTGTGACAATTTTTAAATGGGAAATTTCCCACGAGTACACTTGGTCTAGATCTACAAATAGGAGGATGCCATATGGTGAAACACTAAATAGGTTTATCAATGACTTGAACAATAATAGATAGAAGGTCATGCATGCTAGAGACATTCTAATTTGTGTTGTTCCACTTGTGGTTCTCCCTCCAAAAGTTATGCCACAGTCATAAGCCAACATTGGAGATGGTCACCCATACAGACCTTATGTTCAGGAAGGAAAAATCTTGAAATAGATAGATGGCTCACTAGGATAGATTGCATGGGTCCCCAAAGAAAAAAATGAAATATATTATGTAGTTTGAGTTATGTTTTGTACTCATAAATGATGTAAAGTTGTAATTTTGTTCAATTATAGTCTATAACTGGTAGCTCGTAAAATGCAGATTTTAGATGCTTATATTTTCTGGTTTCACTTGATTAAACAATATGTGTATGTACATATTGATGTATTATAATTAATAGAAAAATAAAGTAAAACTATAAATATTTTGTTATAATTTTTTGTCTAAGTTAGTAATTAGTTATGAATTTTTTTATCAAATTAAAGAAAAAACAATAAAACTTGTATATAACCTTCTCAAAACTTAATGAAATTTATTTTTAATCCTATAGTATGGTAAGCGTAGAATATTTTGCATCTTTTGGATTCAAAAAATGTGAAACTATTTGAAAGTTATAGATTTTCTTTTTTTATCAATCCAAACTTTAGTCATAATGAATATAAAAAATAAATAATAATTAGTTAGTGAATTCACAATAAAGTGTCACAATAAGTTCTTTTCATTTCATCAAATTTGGACAGAAAAAGTCATCGGCCATATCTTCAAAGCTTGAAAAACCAAATTAATTTTCCAAATGTGTTTTTGAATTTCTAGGTTTTTCATCTTCAAGACAAATATCAAAGAAATCTCAAGGGAATTCCAATTCTTCAATTTTTGTGAGAAATGATAATTTCCTTGAAATTGTACTATTTTTTATGTACATTTTTAACTACTAGTAAGTTTCTATGTTATAATTAATCCTTGATGTCACCTATGTAGGAAATAGGTAGCAATAAATTGAGAGTGTTGGGGGTTGGGGGGGGGGATGTGGGGTTAATCATTTTCTCCCAAAAATACTTAAACCTTCAAACCCTTAAAATCTTAAAATCTGAAACCCTTATTTACTTAAACTCTTATTACCGATTTGTAGAAAGTAAAGCATGTAAAAACAAGTTATAAAACATCAACACCACATAACACAAAGATTTTTATCATGGAAACCCAAATTAGGGTGAAAACCAAGGTGGGGTTGAAACCAACAATAAGACCAATACCTTTTTATAATTATAGACTTATTACTATATAGAGAATGTACATGCATTCAGGAACACTACCTAGAGGTCATTACTTAATTTTCCTTAGGATACAAACCTAAGGAAGTGTTGGATACAATTGTCTAAAGGACATTACTGGATTAGCTATGTGTTGTCTTTGATGTCACAAAAATGTCATATCAATTATCATTCTCAGTGTCTATCGAGTTCAGTCGGTCAACTAAGTGGTTCTCAGTGTCTACGGAGCTCAGTCGGTCAGCTAGGTAGTTTTTAGTGTCTACCGAGATCTCTCGGGTGTCAAAAGGAAACATGATAGGGAAAGAGTGTTAACTGAGCCTCCTCAGTTATCGAAAGAATATTAGTGGTTACGGAGCTCTCTTGGTCTCCGAAGGATGTTGCAAAATTTGCTGTGGTTACCGAGTTCACTCGGTCACCGAAGGAAATCTTTTCAGGATTAATGTTCACCGAGAAAGGTCGGCCCTTCAAAGGATTTTGTTGTTATAGTTTGTTTATCCAAGTTGACTATTGTAATAATTATTAGTGCCGACTTGATAATCTAAATGTTAATTAGAATGGCATATATATATAGAAGGTCAAGTGGTGAATAGAATAGGATACAGCATGCAGAAATCATTTTGAAGAAAGGTATGTGCGAATTTTGAAGGATGGTTAGATATCCTTGAGGAGCAGTAAAGATTTATTTGATCAGTAAGGATCTAGTGAAGTAGAACAAAGATCTATATTCAGCAATTCAGTTGCTGGTCATTTCATTGTTACTCTCTTACAATTGTAGCAGTGATATCAAAATCTCTTAACCAAGTTGGTTTAACAACCATTTTGTAAATCCTCTAACAAGGTGATAGTTCTATTGAATTGTTTCAAGACCTCTTACAAGGCCACTCCTAGTAGGGTGATTAAATCCTCTAACAAGGTCACACCTAACAGTGTGTTTTGTAACCTTTTACCAGGTTGGCTTCTAACCGGGCATCACTTCAGAAGAGTGAAAAATAGTAACTAGTTACATTAGTTGTTTTTCCCATATTGGGTTTCAATGGTAAATCTGGTGTCTCTTGTGTTCATGTTATTTTCTTTATTCATGTAAGTTAATCAGTGATGAATGCTTAAAAATAGTTTAATTATTACACACTTCAAGGATCAAGTTTCAGCATTTCTCTATATATTTACCGAGTGGCACAGTAAATAATTTGTTAAGATATTTAAGGGATTAGTGGTAATATTTTTGTGGTTAACTGATTCACCCCCCCTCTCAGTTACTGCATCTATATTTCCAACAATTGGTATCAGAGCTTTTGGTGCTTGCAAGAAGGGTTTCAAGGACCTAAGCTAAAGATCAGGATGTCTTACAAAAGAGAAATACCAAGGCTTAACAGAAATAACTTTTTAGCATGGCAAGGTCTCATGAGACTTCATCTAGCTTCCATTGGTGATTCAGGAAGCAAATATATTGATCAAGAATATACAATTCCTACTAGCACATTAACTGTTGAAGACATTGTAGAGAAGAAGAACCATAACACTATGATGATAGACATTGCATCAGCTCTTAGCTATGAAGAATTTGATGAAATCAAAGATTGCACAACTACTCATGAAATGTGGAACAAGCTGAGGAAAATATATGGCGGTGATGACAATGTGAAGAGAGCCAAAGCAGAAAGCCTAAGAGGACAATTTGATCAGATGAAAATGAGAGAAGAAGAAAACATTGCAAAATATGTTGAAAGGATCAAGACAAGTGTTAGTGCAATCAGAGCTTCTAGAGGAAAAATTGATGATGAAACTATTATAAGTAAGGCTCTTAGAACATTACTTCCTATTTATGCAATAAGAGTTTCTACTATTCAAGAAAGAAGATGTGAAGAAAATCACAATATAACTTTGGATGCCTTAGTTGGAAGATTGACAGCCTTTGAACTGGATAACTCTGACAACTATGTTCCAACTTCTAAAAATATTGAATCAACTTTTGAGGCCAAAATTTCACTCAAGAAAGGGAAGAAAATCCAATCAGAAAGTGAAGAAGAATCAGAGGAAAGTTCTGATAGCGATCTTGAAGTTATTGAAGCATTACTTGCAAAGAAGTATTCAAGACGTAGAGGAAAATACAAAGGTAAAACTCCCTTAATCTATTTTTCATGTGAAGAAATTGGTCATATTGCAGCTAGGTGCCCAAACAAGCAAAGCAAAGATGAGAAGAAAAATTACAAGTACAATGGCAAGAAGAATTTCAAATCATTCAAGGATAAAGGTAAGAAAACATGTTTTTTAGCTAAAGATTCGGATGATAGTGAAGAAGAAATTGTTTTCATTGCTGTAAAAGATGAATTTGATAATGATGAAGATGAGATGGCACTTATCTCTCATATAAGAAAAAATTATACATGGATTATAGACAGTGGATGTTCACATCATATGACTGGTGACAGGGCTAAGTTTGAACACTTTGAAAACTTTGATGGTGGTAATGTAAGGTTTGGAAACAATGAACCTTGTTGTATAAAAGGAAAGGGATGAATTTCATTAACCAAAGAACTTATATGTGATAATGCATATTGGGTCGAAGGACTAAAGCATAATCTTCTAAGTGTAGCATAGCTAATTAACATTGGATTCAAAGTTGAATTCATGAATGGAAAAGCAAGACTGCTAGATGACAAAGGAAAACTGATAGGATCAGGCAAACAAACCAAAGGTAACCTATTTTATCTTGATCTTGGTGATTACTCATGTTTTATTGCTCAAATTGAAGAAATTTGGTTATGGCACAAAAGGTTATGTCATGTAAATTTTGACAACATGATGAAAATAAGCAAATTCAAGAAAGTAAGAGGTATTCCTACTTTGAAGAAACCTGATGTTGGTCTATGCAAGAATTGTCAAATTGGTAAAATGGGAAAGTCTAGTTTTAAAAGTAAAAATTATTAGTCTAAAGAAATTTTGGAAATTGTGCATACTGATTTATGTGAACCTATTGGAATTGAGAGCTATACCGGAGAAAAAAAATTTATTCTCTTTGTTGATGATTACTCTAGAATGATGACTGTTATGTATTTAAGAGAAAAGTCAGAAGCATTTGAGAAGTTCAAATGGTATTTAGCAAGAGTAGAAAAGGAAACACGAAAAAGAATAAAATGCTTGAGATCAGACAGAGGTGGTGAATTCATCTCCCATGAATTCAATAATTTCTGCATTGAAAGAGGAATCAAAAGATAGGTATTAGTCCTGAGAACTCCTGAGCAAAATGGAATAGCCGAAAGAAGGAACAGATCTATCATGGACTGTGCAAGGACTCTAATGATTGAAAAGAACATTGCTATGAAATACTGGAAGGAAGCTATCAGCACTACAGTTCATACCTTGAACCAAGTACAGCTGAGAAAAGACACATTCAAGACTCTGTATGAGCTATGGTATGGCTACAAACCAAATGTAAGTTACCTAAAAGTATTTGGTAGTAAATGTTACATCTTAAAAGAATCTAGAAAAGGAAAATTTGATGTAAAAAGTGATGAAGGAATATTTTTGGGATATTCTTGCAAAAGTAAGGCATATAGATGTCTAAATTTGTCTACTCACAAAATCATAGAAAGTGCACATGTGAGAATTGATGAGTTTGTAGAAAAGACTGAAGAAGAAAGCAAAAAGGAACCAAAGGATTACAGAAAATTTGTTTACATCAAACCTGATACATTGCCAGACACATCTGTCAATAAGGAAATTACATCTACCAAGCCCAGTACAGTAATCAAGTCACAAGAAGAAGTTCAGACCGAGTCACAAAGTACCGAGTCTCAGTCTGAAGCTACCGAGCAAGTATCTACCAAGCTCGAGCAACCTGAACCTGAATATGAAGAAGATGATAATGTAACTCATTTAGGAAGTAAGGAACCTGTATTGGCCAAGTACGTCAAAAAGCATCATAAACTAGATCAGATTATTGGAAACAAATCAGATGGTACTATGACAAGAAGTAAACTAAAAGGTACATGTTTATTTGCTGATTTTGAACCTAAAAATGTCAAAGATACATTGGAAAATGAAAGTTGGATTGAGGCTATGAATGAAGTAATAGAGAAAATAGAGAAAAAAAAGACATGGACTCTTGTACCTAGGACTAAAGATAAAAATGTAATTGGGACAAAATGGGTATTCAGAAATAATTTGAATGAAGATGGTCAAGTATCAAGAAACAAAGCAAGATTGGTATGTAAAGGATATTCTCAAGAAGAAGGAATAGATTATGGAGAGACTTTTTCTCCTGTTGCAAGATTAGAAGGTGTGAGGACTTTACTTGCATATGCAGCACATAAAGGATTTAAGGTATATCAGATGGATATAAAATCTGCATTTCTCAATGGTATTCTTGAGGAAGAAGTCTACATTGAGCAACCTAAAGGTTTTATTGATCCAGACAAAAGGGATATGGTTTAAAAATTACACAAAGCATTGTATGGTCTGAAAAAAGCTCCTAGAGCATGGTATGAAAGATTACATAACTATCTTACTCAGATTGATTTCAAAAGACCTAATGACAAAAGTAATTTATACATCAAAGAAGGATCATATAACAAAATTGTTTTGGAAAAAATATTTGTGGATGATACTGTGTTTATAGGAAATGATGATCAGTGCAAAGAATTTTCAGAGCATATGAACAAAGAATTTGAAATGTCTATGTTTGGTCAAATAAAATTTTTTGTTGGACTTTAGATTCAGCAGAACAAAAATGGTATCTACATTACTCAGTCTAAATATATCAGGGAAATACTTAAGAAATTTGGTATGGAAGATTCAAAACCAGTTGGTACACCCATGTGTACTGGACTAAAGCTTACCAAAGATGATGATTCAAAAGAAGTAGATCAAACCTTATACAGATCAATGATTGGAAAATTATAGTATGTAGTACACACAAGGCCTGATATTGCCTTAGCAGTTGGTATAGTGGCAAGATTCTCGGCTAAACCTAGAGAAAATCACATGATGGCAATCAAAAGAATCTTGAGGTATTTAAGGGGAACTGAAGATTATGGCTTGTGGTATAAATTTGGAGGCAATCTGGATTTAAAAGTGTTTACTGATGCTGATTGGGTAGGAAACATTGATGATAGAAAGAGTACAAGTGGTGGAGCATTCTTTCTTGGCAAGAGGTTAGTATCTTGGACTAGTAAAAAGAAAAACTACACATCCCAATCTATAGTAGAAGCAGAATATGTTGCTACAGCAGTAAACTGCTCTAATATTGTATGGTTTAAATAGCTTTTGGAAGGCATGAAGGTTGAGATTAAAGAACCAGTTGTTATGTTTTGTGATAATACAAGTGCAATAAATATTTCAAAAAATCCAGTAATGCATTCCAAAACCAAGCACATTGCAATAAAATATGGCTTTGTTAGAGAATTGGTGCAGGACAAGGAAATCAGATTGGAATATATTCATACAAAAGAACAAATTGCAGATATCTTCACCAAGCCACTACCTAAGGATACATTCTTATATCTAAGAGGCAAGTTAGGGGTCACTCCCCTATCCGAGGTTCACTAAATAAATTTTTAGCAATGCATCAACCAGAACATGTTGAAGATTAATCAGTTGATGCAGCATAGTCAGGGAATCATTGCATATGAATCAGTACATAAGGTACATTGATATTTATTGAAACTGTGTAAGTTGTCTTTGGCATGTGTTGTCAAAGAGGGAGAGTTTGCTGTCATTTCAAGAAATTTCTAAGAAGAATAATTTTAGAAGTTAAGAGGGAGATTTCTCAGTCAGAAAGAAGTTTGAAGATGATGGGAATCAGAATGAAGCTAAGGATATGTTTCTTACTCTAGGTTTCTCTATAAAATTTCATTGTGCTATGACATGTTGTGTTGCCATCAATGCCAAAGAGGGAGATTGTTAGATATAATTGTCTGAAGGACATTGTTGGATTAGCTATGTGTTATCTTTGATGTCACACAAATGTCATATCAATTATCATTCTCAGTGTCTACCAAGTTTAGTCGGTCAGCTAAGTAGTTCTCAGTGTCTACCGAGCTCAATCGGTCAGCTAGGCGGTTTTTAGTGTCTACCGAGATCTCTCAAGTGTCAAAAGGAAACATGATAGGAAAATAGTGTTAACCAAGCCTCCTCAGTTATCAAAGGAATATTAGTGGTTATCGAGCTCTCTCAGTCTCTGAAGGATGTTGCAGAATTCGCTATGGTTACCAAGTTCACTCGGTCATCGAAGGAAATCTTTTTAGGATTAATGTTTATCGAGCAAGGTCGGCCCTTCAAAGGATTTTGTTGTTACAGTTTGTTTATCCAAGATAACTATTGTAATAATTATTGGTGCCGACTTGACAATCTAAATGTTAATTAGAATGGCATATATATATAGAAGGTTAAGTGGTGAATAGAATAGGATACAACATGCAAAAATCATTTTGAAGAAAGGTATGTGTGAATTTTGAAGGATGGTTAGATATCCTTGAGGAGTAGCAAAGATTTATTTGATCAGTAAGGATCTAGTGAAGCGAAATAGAGATTTATATTCAGCAATTCAATTGCAGGTCATTTCATTGTTACTCTCTTACAATTGTAGTAGTGATATCAAAATCTCTTAACTGAGTTGGTTTAACAACCATTTTGTAAATCCTCTAACAAGGTGACAGTTCTATTGAATTTTTTCAAGACCTCTTACAAGGCCACTCCTAGCAGGGTGATTAAATCCTCTAACAAGGTCACACCTAACAGTGTGTTTTGTAACCTTTTACCAGGTTGGCTTCTAACCGGGCATCACTTCAAAAGAGTGAAAAATAGTAACTAGTTACATTGGTGGTTTTTCCCATATTGGGTTTCCACAGTAAATCTGGTGTCTCTTGTGTTCATGTTGTAATACCCCAAAAATGGGCTATATGTTCATTAACCTCCTACATCTACAAATTGAACGAAATCAACATCGAAGTCCTAATCTAAGGCACATCTAAACATCATCAAATCTAATTGATTATCTTAAATTCTGCATCGGGGAATATTCCTAGTAATATTCCTAATCATCATAATTATCTTCAATTTTATAATTATTTGGCAATAAATCACATTTATCCTAAAGTTTGATTAATTGAATATTTTCATATTTAATTAATTAGATTTAATATCTTGCCACTTAATTGTGTAATTAAATTTAATTCTATCTATTATTAATTATATTATTTAAATTTTGACAATAAATCCAATATCATATGAATAATTGATTAAATTCTTATTTAATTAATTAAAGCATGTTGTCATTATTTAATAATATAGTTTTTAATAAAAGTTTGATTAAATAATTGATTAACCCATAAATCAATTGTTTTATTTCAAAAATTAGTTAAGCTGGAAATAAATCACTTTATTATTAAATTAATTCATAAATAAAACATGCACAATCATAAAAGCAGACAACTGTCAATTATCAATTAAAGCTAAACTCTATTTTGAGTTAAAGCTTAGCTTTTGCATGTTTTTGTGACTTAATTATCTGTTATTATCAGATAACTCAAAAATCAAGCTGAGTTATTTGAGTGATTTATGGCTTTTTTTCATGCACCTCCAAAGCCTTGGATTTCTATAAAAACAATGCTCAGCTCTTCATAATTCATCTCTCAATCATCTCACAAATTGGAAACTTACTCTACAGGAATCATAGCATATCAGATTTGGAGAATTTGCACAATTGGAGCTTGAAAGAATCAACTTGTGAATTCAAAGCTTTGTGAGATCAATTTCAATTGCATATTTTTCATATCATAGCATAGAATTTCATAGCTTTGCATATCATTGTTAGATAGATCAATTCATACAATATCAATTTCATCTAGCATAGATTCATATTGGTTTTTATCATTCTTATTGCATAGAAAATATCAAAAATATAGATTAATTGCATTCAATTTCATATCCATCTTTTGCATTCAAATCCTTCATTTAGGTGTTGTCTAGGTCACTGATCTCGATTACAATCTGAGAACATCAATCTCACACCTACTAGAAGGTAGTAAATCACTTGGTTAGATTAGATTTCAATTTTGCATGATTTTGATTATAGCTAACCTCTAATGTTTTACTGAGTGTTGTGTCTACAGATCAGGTACAATTTTCACACACACACATGTTATTTTCTTTATTCATGTAAGTTAATTAGTGATGAATGCTTAAGAACAGTTTAATTATTACACACTTCAAGGATCAAGTTTCAGCATTTCTCTGTATATTTACCGAGTGGCACAGTAAATAATTTGTTAAGATATTTAAGGGATCAGTGGTAATATTTTTTTGGTTAACTGATTCACTCCCCCTCTCAGTTACTACATCTATATTTCCAACAGGAAGTCTCACTGACTTATAAACACAATATATCCCCTGAAATATCTTCTTATTAAAACATATCTAATAGGAACGTTGGGCAAATGGTTCATGGTTCTAAGTGAATTTGACATTGAGTATGTAGACCAAAGAGCTATAAAAGGAAAAGTTATAACATATGAATTAGAGGAAGCTCCATTGTCAAGTGAAGAAACCATCCAAGTTGAGTTCCCAGATTCATATATTCTCAACATTGAAGCCAAAATATTGAAATTATACTTTGAGGGGTCATATACTCAACATGGAAAATTTATTCAAAATTTCAAATTTATGGTGATTCCCAAGTGATTAATCAAATAAATGATGAAAATGTAATGAATTATAAAAATATGGTTGATGATCTAAAGAAATATTTTGTTATGATTTAACTTTTGAGAAAATTCCAAGAGGTGAAAATAAGATAGCACATGCTATGGCCACTTTAGCCTCTCTTTTATAAGTACTAGATCAAAATGCTAATTATGAATTATTGGTGGAAGAATTGGTGAAAACCTCTTATGAATTACTTGAATCCTAGATAATTTTCCTACTTGTGGTTCATGATTCCCCTTGGCACAATCCCATTTATACCTATCTCAAAGATAGTACCTTACCCATGGACCAATCCTCAAACATGAAAAGAAACTTTATAAGACAAGACTCATGTTATACCCTTGTATCTAATACATTGTATTGTGAAGGTCTCAATAGAACTCTACTTATATGCTTAGAGAGTGAGGAATCAAAAACCACCTTAAAAGACATTCATGAGGGGTTTTGTGGGTCACACTCTAGTGGGTTTACCTTAGCAAAGAAAATTCTTAGGATGGAATACTATTGGCCAACTATGGATAAAGATACTATCTAATTTATAAAGATTTATCAGAAATGCCAATATCATGGGAACTTGATACATGTACCATCCCATTATTTGCATCCATTGACCAAACCTTGGTGCATTTATCAATAGGAATTTTATTTTATAGGGATGATATATCCATCTTCATCCAATGTTTATAAATACATTATAACTATGACTAAATACTTTACTAAATGGGTTTAAGTTGTGCCCTTATTAACTAAAACAAGAAATAAAATTCAATGTTTATCTTGGACTACATAATTTGTAGATATGGTATTCCACATGCCATTATAAAAAATAATGGCAAGAAGTTCAAAAATAAGGAGGTCAAATAATTGTGTGATAAATTCCATATCATTCAATATTTCTCCTCAATATATTACCTTAGGGAAATGGTCAAGATTAAGTTCCAACAAAAACATACTCAAAATTATCAAGAAGATAGTTTATGATTTGACAAGGGATTGACACATCCAATTGAACCTGACATTATGGGCCTATAAAATAGGCATTAGAACACCAACAGTGGAAACACTTCTTTTACTAGTCTATGGGGCCAAATAAATTTTTCCTTTAGAGGTAGGAATATCATCATTAAGAATCTTGTTACATGGTTTTTTGATAGAAGATGATTATAGGGTTTCTATGTTATAACAATTAGAATTGCTTGAAGAATATCAAACACAAGCATATGATTGCCTAAAGTTTTATGAAAAGATAATTTCAAGAAACTACAATAAGAAGATAAAGCCTATATAATTTCAAATTAGAGACCTAGTCCTAAGAGAGAACCCTAGAAGTCAAAAAGAAATACAAAATAAATGAAAAATTGAGGAAAATTTTCTAGGACCCTTTGTTGTGACATCTTCCTATGGAAAGAGAACATATAAACTAGCCACTTGTGATGGGCATGAGATTCAAGAACCCATCAATAGCATTCACTTAAAGTGGTTTTATTCCTAATCAGATGAAAAAGTAAGAGTTGAAAGAGTATAAGATGAAAGAGTTTCATATGAGAAAGAATCATTTTGTATAGAAAAATTGATCATGAAGAAAGCCAAAAACAACAAAAAGTGAACCTGGTAAAGGTCGAAAAATCTAAAAAATGAAAATAATCCAAAAAAAGTGAAAAGAGATTTTGAAGATAGAAAAAACATTTGGAAATTGATAATAAAAAAATTGTTATCTTGTTGAAAACCTATCAAATAGGCACCTTGGTAGAAATAAAATAAAATAAAATAACAAAATAGAGAAAAAGATAAAAGTTCCTAGGTGAAAGTCTAGAAATAAGTTCCTTGGTAACAAAAAAAAGGCAAACCAAAGAGAAAAAGTGTAATAAACTCAAGTGGTAAAAGTTTGGTAAATAGGAACTACTTGCCCTAAATTAATTCAAGCCTAGTTGCATTTGCATTTGCATTCATGATCCATGTATATATCCTTGCAGTCTATCCTTTGTAAAAAGTCATAAAGTCTCAAAGCTTCATAATCAAAGCTTTCATCATCGTTTGGAAATTTGTATAAGTCCAATATCATTGTCAAATAAAAACTAGAAGAACAAATCCAAAATCAATGAGCTCATTAAAATAGACACAATTTTTCACTAGTCATTTTCTCAAACCAAAGATCATGATATTTGAAACTTTCAATCTATATCAAATTTTAAAAATCCAAAACTTGATCGATGTCCAAAAATTTGACACATACAATCTACAACATCAAATCTAACCAAACTTAAATAGGATTTGAGCATTAATAAAGATCAAAATGGATGAATTTCTTCTAAAATATGGATCCACAAACAAAATAAAAAGGTGTTACTTGATTTTTGAATCATTTCTTTTTAGAAAATTGATGATGTCATTGAATAGATGAGCGATGATAAAAACATGATATTTTCTCAAGATTTTTTCTTGTAAGGCTAATTCATAGAAGTATGCAAACCTTCTTTTGCTGATGTAAATAGATACCTTGGACATTTAGATTTTCCATATATTAATTCCAAAATCCACTTGCAACATTGAAACTAATGAAAGCGATATTCATACTCCCACATGGTCAAACTAGTGAGAGTTGTACCAATTTCATTATTGAAATCGAGGAAAGAGGTATTCAAATCATCAATGTTGAAAACATAACTAGTGAGAGCTGTACAAATTTCATGATTAAAAAAATCTCAATGATAAAAATAGAAAAATAAATCAATCCCATGATAAGTGACAATTTATTTGAATTTTACATTCACTTTAGATTAATCTTGCATTATAGTTGTTATGGTATTTTTCAAAGGGGGTGAAAGGTTAATCAAGGTTACATCGTCAAACTTCTCCTTAAGATGGAATATGTTGGACATAAAAAAAACACAAATACATTTTCATTTAGATCATTATGTCTAGGTGCATTTTCATTTAGTAACATTTCCTTAAAATCATTAACATCATAGTATCATTGCATCATATTGTATCCTCGTATGTAAAAAAGGACCATATAATAATTATCCATCTATGAAATCAATTCATAAAAAAAATCTAGGTCCATTAAGTACATATTTATATGCAATATACATACATAAGGAAAATAAAGTAAGTGCATCCATGTAGCATGTGCACAAAAAAGAGAAAAAAAAGCATATAGATATAATCAAGTAGAGTTGCATCTATGTATAGATAATCAAAAACATAAATTCTAACATATAATGATATCAAAAAGGAGAAAATCATAAACATATCAAGTATGAGTGTTTCTATCAAAAGTCCATCAAAAGTCTATCAAGAGTTCCTCAAATGTCTAATATCAAAGTATACATCATCAAATATCTATAAATGTACATAATCAAATGTCCAACTAGAGTACATCAAAATTTGAATCAATGTCAATTTACATCATCAATATTCAATCATGTTGATCAACTAGGGGTCATCTAACTCTTTACATCCCATGTATCTATGTCTACACCTAAATCATATCAAATGGTCATAGATATAGGCCTCACACCATCAGTGTTTGAAAGGAAACCTATTTTGAAATCAAGCACAATATAATCAAACAAAATCATGAAAATTGATCATCTAGAATCAATATATCATCCTATCATCTACTTTCTCATCTTTGAGCGCATCAAAATTCCTTACTCTAGATCTTGAGGACCGAAAATCAACCCATTAATTTGTTAACCTATCGGAGTAACATCAATACTAAATCAACTACATGATCATGACTAACATCAAATGCACTAGATTTTCATCAAACAAGGTCATTTTCACCACAAAATTCTATCGAGGCATTTTAAATTTAAATTTCCTATTGGGAAACAAATCAAAACTACAATTTTCACTAAAATTCCAAAACATCCTTAAAATTTTTAAAATCATCCAAATTGATTAAAATTACTCCGATTTATTTCTTGAGGGGGCATAAGACCATTAGAGCACAAAATAATCATTAGGGCATCAAAATCAATCAAAAATGAAATCAAGGATTTACATCGACATTTTATTATCATCAGATCAACATCACAACATTGTGTCAATCAACCCTACATCAGACATCAAATTAGACATAAAAAAATTAAATATCAGACATTCTTTAAACCAACGCAATTTGCACCTCAATTCAAAGAGGGGAAATTCTATACACTGAAAAATGGTCAAATCAAGGGGTGGCTGCAAGAAGTTGAGTCCCACTTTTGGGCAAAAAGTGGAAGTGTTTTCCCTTTTTTTCAAATTTCCTGTCAATTAATGTCTAAATTTGAGGCACTTAGAGATTGAATCCTGAAAACATTTAGTAATAGAAAATGTATTTCTCAGAGTTTACTTTTCAAATATGTAATTTATTTAAATACCCACATGGTATAAATTTCTTTTTAGTAAGAATGTTTAAAAACTATGTTTTCAAAATGCCTGTTTTGGGACCATACCATAGCCATGTATGACCACCATATTTTGACTTAAATAAATGAATTTTTGCAAATCCTTCTGGGGAAATATACCTAAGACACCAAATATTGATGAACATATTTTTCCTTATTTTTTTATTGAATATATTTTTTTTATTAATTTTTAATTCACTATAAAACACATTTTCAAAACCTCTAGTGTACGACCACCATAATTTGATGAGAATTTCATATTTTTTCAAAAAAAATAAAAATTTATCTTCAAGAGAATTGTATCTAGATTGATGTCATATAATTTATTTTTCAAAAAACCTAAAAATAAAAAAGTTATTAAAGTTTTAGTGAACCTCACTATTTTACGTTTAGGTACCACTTTTAACTAATAAATAATGCAAAAATAGTAAAAATATTCACATCGCTATGAAATTTACATTTTTAAAATCAGGACAATGAGAACTCTAATGGGTTTTTGTTTCATAAAAAGATACGATCAGGAAGGCCCTCAAAAAATTACGGCAAGGTAGAAATCTGGCATTCCAGTGCCTTAACCAAATTTTTGGAGGTCAAGGCATAGGCTCGGTTCTAACAAGCCTAAACCAAATCAATTTTGGAACAAAATTCGAGGCAGATGTGTGCTTCCCACTCATGTCTTAAGAATCAGGCACCCATTATTTAAATTAAAAAAATGGGTTCCCATTTTTTAAAAAAAAATCAAAGTGTTAAAATGTATTTTTAATTATAAAAAAATAAAAAATATAGAAATGGGCACCCATTTTGGAAAAAAGCGGGTGCCTATTTTGAAAAAATGGGCACCTATTTTTTGAATTTAAGATCGGGCTCCCGAACCTAAAACGGGTGCCTGTTTCGAGCGACATCTTTCATTTCTACAAGACTTCCACGGAATTGGTACGCAACTTTGTGCGTTGACACCAAGTCAAAGCCATCAATTAATTAAATATAAGTCATTTGGATTAATTAAATACAAAAATCAAATAACAATGTAATTGATTTAATCAATTAGTTATATAGTTCAATGAAATAATTAAATCCAACCCCTCTAATTTGCATACATGGCTAAATTAATTAACTTTTGGAATTAATAAATCATAATTTCCTCACCTAGCACAACAAGATAAAAAAAATCAATCAACCAATGAGAGATCAAAGGAATGTGAACATGGATTGCTCAATAAGCTTTTTCATCTTGACCCTTGAAATTAAATGAACCAATCTTGTCCCTCCATTTGAGACACCACAAAAAACACAACTCAACCTTGGTCCTAATCGTGGTTAACTTAACTCAAATCAAACTCACCCCCTACCCTTGGGAAATCCTATAAATAGGAAGCCTTCTTAGAGAAAATGATCCATTAGCACTGAAGCATCCATATAATAGTAAAATTCATCTATAATACCATAATCTGAGTTCATAATAATGTCATAATGGAAAAATTTAAATCATTTGAGCATGTAGATTAGCATAATTTGCATCTTTTTAGCTTAAATTTATAAATAATTGAACTAATTTGGTTAGGAATGACTTGCAGATGATAAAGCATGGGAAAGCGAGGAAGCCTGCACTTTGAATTAATCAACAAGACAAGAAAGCTAAAAGGTTGCAAAGGAATTAGAAAAGGACTCATCATGAAAATATCTTAGAAAATTTAAATGAAGATGAAAAACTTTATGATTATCATTTAAAAGTTGTAAATGCTTAGAAATATAAGTTTCCTTCATTAAATTGGCTCTTTTCTCCTTAGAAATTGAAGTGAATTTGCATGCCTTTTGAGTGAATTTGTGTAATATTTTTGTTTTCTTCACTGTGGATTGTCTTGTATTGGACTAAAATTTGTGAACGGGATGCTAAGGATCTAGAGCTATCCGTTAGGTATGCATGAAAAATAAAATAAATCTAAAAAATGCACCTAGATTTACCTAGCTTCAAATAAGGTAGGTCATAAACCTTTATTTTCAAGTCATTCTCTTAAATTTTGGATCTTTCAAAGTTTTAAATCTAGCTTAAGTAGAAAGGATCACTTTTTTTTGTCAAAAATGGTATTAGGCCTATGCTCTCAACTTTTAAGTTGATCAAAATACCAAACATGTCAAATTTATTAATAAAAAGGAGTCAAGCAATGAACAAACACTAAATAAAAAGCCTTTTTGTTTTTGAATGAAAAGCATTAGGACTATACTCTCATATTTTTAAGATGATCAAAATGCAAAACATGCTCTAGTTCTAGAGATTAAAGGCTTGCAAATTGAACCAAATATGTTTATTGTGTTTGGAAGTTGCAAGATAGTAGGGATATGCTCTCACTCTTTTAGGGTGATCAAACTACTATACCTATTATTTCTCTTTAATTTGTTATTTCCTTATTGTAAAATATTTTGATCCATAGGGGAATATCTCCCAAGTTCTTTAAGAAAGCCGATGAGAGAGAAGGCCCAAAGTGATATCTACAAAACCACTTTATCCACTGTTAGTCCAATTCACTCTAAAATGAAATGATTGTATCCTTAATGGGGTGTGAGACAAAGAGAAATTTAATATCCTTCCTCTAGTAATCCTCACAGATTGCACGAAACATTCTTGGCATGTGGTGGGAAGCTCTCATGATTGAGAGGTAAAAGAAAATCTCTTTGAATGAATCACTAACTAAATCTCGGTTAAGTAGTAAGCCTAAATTTTCTACCATGTTGAACCAAAATTGACCTTAGGTAGCTTGATTGAATTGTTTCCTTATGAAAGGCCCATGGAAATGATCTAGAACATACACTTTTTTTGTATAGTTTAAGGCTCAGAAAATAACTATTTTTTTGCTTGTTGTGTTTGATGTGTTGGAAATATTCAGGAATTAACTAAGTTACTGAGAGGGGAGGGGTGAATCAGTAACTCCAAATTCTTTTCTAGTTTTAACATGTATTTTACTTTTAACCTTTGCATACAGAAAGCATGAAACTTAAAATGCATTCACAATAAAGACACATGGATTTGGTTACCCAGAAACCTTCCAAAAGAAAGTAAAACTGGGGTGGGGATGAAACCCACAAAGCTTTAATACTGCAGAATAAAGTTGGCCGGTTAAGGCTTACAATTTGATCACTTCCGATGATCTGCCCTGTTAGGAGCAATAAGGATTGCTAAATCCACCCTGTTAAAGGATTTACAAACATACAGTGAAGTATGCACTCGGTAAAGAGATTTATACAAAGACTGTTAAGTCTACCCGGTTAAAGGATTTAGTACTGATTCACCTGTTAGAATGAAACAGTAGATCTCTGCTTTGCAACTGGATTGCTGAATGAGATTCGCTGATGTACTGATCACCTTCTGTGATGAATTTGTCTTTTCCTGTATCTTATACTTCTGAAGCCTTCTGCAATTCGCTTACTTTTGCCTTTGTTACTCTTTTATATATTCTGTATCATATATTTTATTACTTGTGCATATATCTTTTATTTCTACATCATTGTTTATATACAGGTATCAAAACAATTAATTATAATTACAATTGCACTGTCGGCTTGTCGGCTTGACAAATAAACATAAGTGCTACTAAGTCGGCCCAAATATGGTTACTCGGTTCCTTCACACTGACTCGATGACTTTCTGATACTCGGCATCCACTGCGTTACTCGGCATCGTCATGCACTCGGTAGAAGTGAAGGCATGGTTCATACTGATCACACGGTAGGTATTGAACTCGGTAAGCATTGGTGACTCGGTAGACAAGATGTTACTCGGTTTTCATTGTCTGCTTGGTTTGCACTGTCTGCTCGGTTTGCACTGTCTACTCGGTTTGCACTGTCTGCTCAGTTTACACTGTCTTCTCGGTTTACACTGTCTTCTCGGTTTACACTGTCTGCTCGGTTTACACTGTCTTCTCGGTTTACACTGTCTTCTCAGTTTACACTGTCTGCTCGGTTTACACTGTCTTCTCGGTTTACACTGTCTGCTCGGTTTACACTGTCTTCTCGGTTTACACTGTCTTCTCGGTTTACACTCAGAATGTTAATAAGTGTTGTCACTAGTGGCAATACTACTTAATGCCAACAATCTCCCCCTTTGGCATTAGTGACAAAAACACTTATTGGCCAAAATTTATATACACCGAATCATGCTGAGTTTTATTTTGATTTTTCAAAATTTGTCTTATTTGTTATAGGGCTATATACATTGTCTCCCCCTTTCAATGTGCTAACTGTTTCTTATACAAATCTATATAGTATACATCTCTCTCCTTCTATACATATCTCCCCCTTTTTGACGATAATGCCAAAGGTGCATATACAATTTATTTACAGAGAGAATCCAAAATTTGATAAGAAATCAGAATGTACCTTCATTATTAGTGCCAGGGTTCTGTCCCAACTTTCTTGCAGAATCTTACATGTTTGTATGGCAATTTGGATTTCTGCAGAGAGTTCAATCATGTGATCTGCTATGGAGAACTGATTGTCATGAATCAATGTTCTGGAATGTTCAATGTGCTTATACATTGTATTCATGATGGGAAGGATCATGTGTTGGATGTCTAGCAGTGTGGACCGGATCCTTGAGTCTTCTTTCAATAGATCAGACTGCATATTGGATAGATGTGAAATTTTCATGTGATGAGCAGAGCTTGAACTTGGTTCAAGTTGCAGCTTCTGTATGCTAATCTTCATATCCTCATCCATTTTATTCATTTTATTTTTGACATCCTTTGTGAACTCGGCAAAATTGCATAGTCTGGCCAAAAGAGAGGTAGCATTCGAATAAATAGACTCTGTGTTAGACAAAACTGAAGATAATTCCACTTGGTTAATAGCTATGTGCTGAGCAATGTGCTCAAGCACTTTATTGTTGAATCTTTTCTCGGCTCTTTCAACTAACTTCTCTGTCCCGGATGAGTCCTCATTATATTTCTCAACTGCTTCTGCCAATTGTAACAAAACATGCTGGGAGGAGTCTACTTTAATGCCTAATGCATCAGACAAAATGTCCTTAGCATCCTTGATGATTTGATACTCCTTGTCTCTCTCTTCCTTAAGCTTCTTTTGTTTTGCTTTCCTTTGGAGGATCTCACCTATATTCTGCATCTGGTCTGCTAAGAGATTTGCAAAATCCAGAGTAGGAATCTCTATCTCTTCGTCTAGGTCTATATCCTCAACTATATTTTTACCCAAAAATTTTATACTCGGTAGAGCCTTAGGCTTATCTGTACTTAATGCTCTTGTAGTAGTGATAGTAGATAAAATAGGGCTGGCTATTGACACTGGTATACTTTCTACTGGAGAACTTACAATATTTACACTTGATGATTCAAAAGCTGGAAAACTTACTGGTACAGGAGACTGCAGCTCGGTAGAAGAAATGGTAGCTGCCTCTGATGTTGCTAGGGAAAATGTGGAAGTTGTCACAACCATGCTTGAAGGTGTCTCTGGGCTGGATGAAGAGACTTTCACTGGAGAGGTAGGAAGGGATGCAATGACTTCTGCTGCTATCCTTACAGTATCATCTACCTCGGTGTCTTCTTCTTGCTCATCGCTGTCATCTTCAATATCCTTTATAATTACAGTTTCAATGCTCGGCTGGTGAAGGTGGTAAATGTTCTTCCATGTGGCTTTTGCAGCCTTCACAACCGATTCAATATTGTTGATCAAAATCAAACAAGTATTGAACTTCAGTGTCATCTTGTTTTCATTCTCTTTTAGTTCCTTCTTCACTTCATCATTGTTCAGGCTCGGCATCAACTGTCTTAGGTTTTGATCAAATATGTCTATTACAGTTTGCCTTGCATTGCTCCATCTCATTCTTATCGGATTCAATAGAACTGCAGGAACCTGTGGGGTAATTTCTTCAGGAGAGTATTTCCACTGTCCCATCTTCTCAACAATAGCATCTTCTATTTCCTTCTGCTCTGCTTCCGATCTGGTTTCATATCTCAAGGATTTTATGTTACTTACTCCAGATCCTGATCCATCTCTGAAGAGTTTGAGCTTTTCTTGAAGGGTTAGAGGAGGCCTTTTGAATACTATGTCCTTATCTGCCTTATCTGCCTTTTCTGCCTTTCCTCTTGTATTTCTCCTTGTGAACACAGCAGTGGGAGGCATAGATGCCTTAGTGATAAAAACTTTTCCTTTCTTCTTTGCAGGTTCTGGTTCCTCTGTTTTCTCATCCTTTTCCTCTTCTTTTTCACCTATTTCTTCTTTCTCCTC
This sequence comes from Chamaecyparis obtusa, assembly GCA_027943335.1. Lineage (NCBI taxonomy): Eukaryota > Viridiplantae > Streptophyta > Pinopsida > Cupressales > Cupressaceae > Chamaecyparis > Chamaecyparis obtusa. The sequence goes on along the minus strand of BSBK01000554.1, from coordinate 614,197 downwards.
GGTTATCATTTGCATTTTAGCTATTCTTTTCTTTCCTTTGATTACCGCCTGTGGAAGCTTTATGCTTAGTTCAATTCTCATCTTAGCTTCATCATATGTTCCAAAATATGGGGCTTTGGGATTGACAGGCTGATTTAGAAGTGCTTCAATAATGTTCTTGGTTTCATCAATATTTACCTCATAAGGAAGAGGTTTTGCATACACAGTTCTTGGTTTAACTGCTTGAATATACACATTATCACAATCTACCATAAAACAGATATCATCTTTGTAATCTTCCACCAACTTTTGTGGAATCCGGAATCTGTCATTCATTTTCTCTTTGAAAGACTCAAAATAATTATCCATGATGCTTTCAAAGTTTTCACCCATTTCTGCGATGTATTCATTAATTTCATAAAGTACAGGCACATCTTTTCTCCATACAACTTTTCCTTTTGAAGGGAAGAATTTCTGAACATAGAAGAATAAACAGACTAACAAAGATCCAAACTTACATGGATTGTTTTTGGAAGTTTTGATGCTTTCCATGTTCTTGTTGAACTGTTTCAACAATAAGTCTGCTAGGTCAAATGTTAAATTGTTTTTGACCACTTTGTATGCTAGGTCAACAGCTTCACATGAGACACTGTTCTGTCGACTAGAACTGTAAATCTTGTGTGCAATGATATGTGTACCAAACTTCAGTTCGGCGTCGGTAATGCTGCTAACCTTCATGCCTCTACCATCCCACTCGGCTAGGGTTTTCTTTTCTAGTTCCGTCCGACCTAGGGTTTTGGTAGTTTTCGCTTTGTTCAACATGGGAAGACCGGTAACATGATGAATCATTTTTCTTGTGATCTCAATAGGTTGCTCAAGCCAAATCTTGCCATCGTGTACTCGGCTGAGAATGTACCTAACCCATTTATCTCGAAAGTTTCGAGGAAGATGTGCAATGTGGACTAAACCCTTATCTTCCAGATGTTTGTGCTCGGGTTTCAAAGTACCATCCACACATAGTTCCTCACGCACAATGTCTAGTTCTAGATTTCCCATTTCTTGAATAGAACAGTTAAAATGATTACGGATATCGTTGATAAGCAGTACCTTAGGAGGAATCTGAGATTGAGCTCCGTTCGGATCTAGGGCGGCTGCAACTGCGGGCACGATCTTAAAATCTGGTGCTTTCCACTCCCCTTGGACTAACATGTCTGATCCTTTCTTCGCTGAGGTGCTGGATGATGCCATGGTAGCTCACAGAAAATTCCTTTCGCAAGAGTATTAAATCGCCGGGTTGCCCTTGAAGTTTTCTGCTCTCAAAGTTCTTAAAGATTCACGGTGAAGAATGAGTTCGATTACTTGCTTTTTGTTTAAAATTCTGTCATTAATGCTCATTTCAAATTAGGGTAGGAATTCTGACAGACTGTCACCCACCAAGAATTAATTGCTCGGAAAAGACTTCGTAACTCGGTGAACTCGAGAATTCATAATGCTCCGTCCTCGCTCGGTGAAGACTATACCGACCTCGCTCGGTGAAGACTATACCGACCTTGCTCGGTGAAGACTATACCGACCTCGCTGAGATCTCACTGCATCTTGCATGCTGATTTAGACTTTTCTTTTAATTTCGGTTCTGGAACTGTTTGAGATTGATCTATGAGAGTACAGTTCCAGTGCTTCCTTGGAAATTTAGTCTGAGTCGGTAGAGCCATCCATTCCAATACTTGGACTGGATTGCTCGGTAGCTTTAGGAATCCATTTTTGTCTGACCTGTTTCCTGACCTTAGTTGCTTCATTCTTCTTTCCTTCTTCAATTTCACTGGCATTCATACAGTTTCTGGCTATGTGACCGAGTTTAGTGCATTTGAAACATCTTATGGTAGTATCTCTTTTCCTTAGATGATGTTTTATGCAATTCATGCCAATGTGTCCATATTCTCCACAGTAATGACATCTACACCAGGTGTTGTAGTCCCATCCAAACATTGCTTTCACAATTTGTTCTGCTGGATTAAATATCTTGGATCTGCACTCGGATGCCTTGTGACCTTGTTTGTTGCACTTGTGACAATTACCTCTGAATCTAGGTTTTTCCCTGCATTCATTTGCTTTATGACCAGGTTGATTGCAGCTATAACATTTTCCATTGAATTCTGCTTTTTCATTGTTCCAACATTTATTTGAAGTATGTCCTATTTTACCACAATGATTACAAGTAGGTTTTTGATTTCTTTTAGTACCTTGCTTAGAGGATTCGCCTTCTTCTTTGTATCCAAGTCCTGCTTTTCCTTTTTGCCTATGAAGATTTCGTTCATACAGCTGATTCAAGTCTTCTTGACTTTTCAGCATTCCTTCATTGATTTGTTTTTCAGCATTTAGGTCATCCATCAATCTTAGATTGATTTCCTTTTCAGATCTTAGTTCTTCTTTTGTGTTTTCTATTTCTGAACTTAGATTTAGAATTTCTTCATTTGTATGAGAGATCTGATCAATTAGGTTTTCTAGCTGAAGGGTTTTGTTTTGGACTTCAATGTTTCTTTCATCTAATTCATCTTTCAACTTGTTTTTCTGTTCCAAGATCTCACAGAATCTTGTAGAGTGTAGTTCTTGTTCTCTTTTCAATTTTCTCACTTCTTCCTGCAGAGACCCATTCTTTTCTAGGAGTTCTTTGATAGCATTGTTTGCTTCATCTGAGTTATTTGAGGGAAGAAGATCTTCAATCTTTTCTTCAATGTAATTCTGATCATTCATCTGATTTGCAAGTTCCTTCCTTCTTCTCAGGGATTGGGAAAGATGTTCTTTTGCTTCTTTGAGTTTAGCTATGGCCATTTCCAGATCTAGCTTTTCATTTTCAATCACCTTGTTCAGTTTGAATACCTCCATTGTCCTGGATCTTTGCTCAAGCTAGTTAAGCTTTGTCTTGAGAACCAATGTAGCTCTGATACCAATTGTTGGAAATATTCAGGAATTAACTAAGTTACTGAGAGGGGAGGGGTGAATCAGTAACTCCAAATTCTTTTCTAGTTTTAACATGTATTTTACTTTTAACCTTTGCATACAGAAAGCATGAAACTTAAAATGCATTCACAATAAAGACACATGGATTTGGTTACCCAGAAACCTTCCAAAAGAAAGTAAAACTGGGGTGGGGATGAAACCCACAAAGCTTTAATACTGCAGAATAAAGTTGGCCGGTTAAGGCTTACAATTTGATCACTTCTGATGATCTGCCCTGTTAGGAGCAATAAGGATTGCTAAATCCACCCTGTTAAAGGATTTACAAACATACAGTGAAGTATGCACTCGGTAAAGAGATTTATACAAAGACTGTTAAGTCTACCCGGTTAAAGGATTTAGTACTGATTCACCTGTTAGAATGAAACAGTAGATCTCTGCTTTGCAACTGGATTGCTGAATGAGATTCGCTGATGTACTGATCACCTTCTGTGATGAATTTGTCTTTTCTGTATCTTATACTTCTGAAGCCTTCTGCAATTCGCTTATTTTTTCCTTTGTTACTCTTTTATATATTCTGTATCATATATTTTATTACTTGTGCATATATTTTTTATTTCTACATCATTGTTTATATACAGGTATCAAAACAATTAATTATAATTACAATTGCACTGTCGGCTTGTCGGCTTGACAAATAAACATAAGTGCTACTAAGTCGGCCCAAATATGGTTACTCGGTTCCTTCACACTGACTCGGTGACTTTCTGATACTCGGTGTCCACTGCGTTACTCGGAATCGTCATGCACTCGGTAGAAGTGAAGGCACGGTTCATACTGATCACACGGTAGGTATTGAACTCGGTAAGCATTGGTGACTCGGTAGACAAGATGTTACTCGGTTTTCATTGTCTGCTTGGTTTGCACTGTCTGCTCGGTTTGCACTGTCTACTCGGTTTGCACTGTCTGCTCGGTTTACACTGTCTTCTCGGTTTACACTGTCTTCTCAGTTTACATTGTCTGCTCGGTTTACACTGTCTTCTCAGTTTACACTGTCTTCTCGGTTTACACTGTCTGCTCGATTTACACTGTCTTCTCGGTTTACACTGTCTGCTCGGTTTACACTGTCTTCTCGGTTTACACTGTCTTCTCGGTTTACACTCAGAATGTTAATAAGTGTTGTCACTAGTGGCAATACTGCTTAATGCCAACATGATGATCAAATATATCAGAGGAAAACATCCATTGGAAACCTTAATTAAACTTAAAAACTTGAAAAACCAAATATTTGACAACAATTATGCTAGATTAGCTCCTATACAAGGTTTTTCAATGCCTTTGCCAAGAGTTTTAGTGCCTCTAAGTTGTCTTTTAGTGCCTGTGTGAGGATTTTTAGCTCTCATTCCTTCTAAAACAATTCCTTTGCATTTTGAGACCCAAATAGTGAGCACTTCCAAAAAAATTCATCTAAAGAATTTTATATTTTTAGTACCCTTTTGGGACATAGGGTTAAATCAATCAAAATAGATTGGAAATTTCACATTTTTAGAGTTTTTGAGAAAATTGAGCCACTTGCAATAAATTTCCAAATCATTCAACCTTTTTCCAAACTTTCACATTTTCTTCAAAAAGACTTCATTTCAAGAGTCCTAATATCATATTCAGGCTAGTTTGGACAAGATCACATTACACCAAATTATCTTATCAAGAATATGAAACTATTCTTAGAGAAGAAATACACTATATAGACAAGACTCCACCTCATTGTCCCTATCAAGTATTTCAAGAGAATATTCAAGAGGAAGAACAAGAAAAATTTCCAATATATCAACCATTTCAAGAGAAAAATCAAGAGGTAGAACAAGAACAAGTTCTGATAGCAAGAAACTCATGGTATGATGCTCAAAACGCTAGAAAAAATAAAAATGAAAACCATGATGAAGAAGTAACTAAAGAAAGGGATAATAAGGCTTCCCAAAACCCTTTATTTTTTAAGGTGATGGAAAAAGTCTTAGAAAGAGACAAAGGGAGATATTTCCTACCCTTTTCTCAGCTAGGAGTTAAAATCCCTCATGATTTTGACATGTCCAAATTAACACTATATGCGGATGAAGACACCCCTTTGAAAGCTATGAATCAACAAATCAAGTAATTCCAAAGACAATTAGATAACATGAAGAATAAAACTACTCTAAAACAATATACAATAGAATCCATTTGTTGTTTCCCATTTGACAAGAATCTGTTCATGAGATGTTTTTCTCCAAAAGTTGTATTCTGCAAATATGACAAGTACATGGGTTCAACTGACCCAAAAGACCACATAAGGTATTTTTTCACATTAAGTATGAATTCATCCATGAACCCACCTATTTGATGAGATTTTTTCCAAGAAGCCTTGGTGGGAAAGAAATGGAATGGTTTTTAAAGTTATGTCCCAACATCAAAACCTTTGAGGAATTGATCTCTAAATTTATCGATTATTGTTTCTATAACATTGAACATGAAGTCACCATGTCATAATTATGCAATACAAAGGAAATAAATGGGGAATAATGTTTGAATTTCATACAAATATGGAGAAGGATATTTTCTAAATATCCATTAAGTTTAGTGGATAAGGAAAAGATGGATATATTCATAAACAACTTGAACACTGTGTTAAACTTCTGGCTACAACTTTAATGTCCCCCAACCTTTGACAAGGTGATAGAAAATGGAATCAAAATATAAGATTATTTATTAATAAAAGGGGAACTAAATCTCTATAAAGGTAACAAAGTTTTTTTTAATAACAACAATACCACTTACAACAATAATTCTTCATACAACAACAATAATGACAAACATAGATTTTGGTTGAAGAATAATAACAAGAATCTAGTTAAAGATGGAGTGGTCGAAGCCAACAATCTCAAACCTAAACCTTTCAACATTTCAAATGGATCCATTACTCAAGATAATAACATAAATCAAACTTCCAATAACCCTTTCAACAACAAAAACTCTTTCAACAATAACCAAGGGAATAACAATTCAAAACCTAACTTCATGTCTCAATTTTCCTCAACACCAAAAAGAAAGTTTACTCCATTGGAGGAACCACTTGAGACAGCCCTAAGAACCCTCATTATGAATAAAATCATAACTTTACCAGAGGAAAGACCATATGAACCACAAGTGAAACCATCATGGTGTAATGACTCTCATCATTTTGAGTATCATCCTAAAAAACAACATAAAACTAATGAATGTATGAGGTTAAAACATGTAGTGAAAGACCTCGTTGATGATACAAAAATCCAAGTTGATGGTCCAAAGAACAATGAAGATCACATAGAATTCAAAACCCCTTTCTTGAATCATGAGAAAGGTAAATCTTCCAACTCCAATCAAAACAACAAGAGGGGAAACAAAAAGGTCAATTTTTACATATATATCAAAACATTATCAACTTCCTCTGTAGCTATGAAAATGTCATCAATGTCATATTAGTGAAAGATAAATAAGAGAATGAATCCTCTAATGTTTTGACTAGGGGGAAGGCTTCCAAATTCATGTTACAAGGAGTCTCCACTAAGACAAACTTACCTAATCCTTCATCTTTCTCATCAAAACAATACAACCATGTTGATCAACTCTAAAATACATCGGCTCAAATTTCAATCTTAGAGTTACTTAAAATTTCACCTACACACAAGGAAATTTTGGAGAAATCTCTAGTGGATACGATAGTTCCTAATGACTTGGATGCAGACAAGTTTCAAACTATGGTTGGTCACATTATTGCTCCACATTTACTTTCATTTTTTGAGAAATATGATGTCTTTGAACCTTCCTCAAAACCTACCCTTACATATTGAAGTCTTAATCAAAAATCATAGGGTCAAAAGAGTCTTAATAGATGGAGGTGTTGGTATTAACATATGCACATTATGATAATTTTGTTGATCCTAAAAGAAAAATAACCATAAAGACTTATGATGATGAAGAGAGTTCCTCAAAAGGAATGGTCATTTTACCAATTAGAGTGGGTCCTATTCAAAAGGAGATAGTTTTCCAAGTCCTAAACCTCAAGCTGACCGATAATATTTTTTGGGGTAGACCATGGATCCATGAAATACAATTGCTACCCTCTACTTATCACCAATTTTTGAGATTTCCATAAATATTTCAATAAATAATTGTTAGTGGCAATTTGAGCCCATTTTAATATTGAAACAATGTCAAACTATTGATAGATTCATTTGGTCCCCATAATAGTGAAGGATCTACATCAAGTTCATCAAAAGAGAAAGAAAAATAATATATCCCTAGTCCAAGTTAGAAATCCAAATAGAAAGAAAAAGAAGACTCAAATGATAATCGTACTACCTCAAGTACTAAAGTAGTTAACCCATCTTCATCCAACAGAGGTAATGAAAAAGTTATCTTCCTAGAGGAAAATAGAAAAATCCCCAATTCCTCAAATTCAAATTCTTATATTCAAGAGGAATCAAAATCCTCTAAATCAGAGAAAGGGGAAAAAAAAGATGACACATTATGAAAGATAGACTATATAATGAAGAATTTTCAAAATAAATTTACGATTCATCAAAAAGGAGTAGGAGAATATCCTTTAACAATAATGGATATGCCTATTTATCCTAGATCTCATGGAAAACATCAAAGGTATAATGAAAACTTTGTAAGACCTAGCACACCCTCAAATCAAGAGGAAGACAATGAAATTCTAAAATGGATATATAAAGATGAGGAAGAAGAAAATTCAAATGAATGGTTCAACATATTAGCATCCCTACACATTACTATGGGAAAGGCTATAAAATAATGAATAAAATAGGATACCAAGGGAAAGGACATCTTGGTAAAAGAAAGGAAGGATTGTTAGAACCCATACAAACTACATGGAGGTCAAGAAAAGAAAAATCAAGATTAGGGTATATTGAGAAAAGTCATAATCAAAATAACTCTTCTCATCCTTATGAAAAAATCAATAAGTTAAATTCACAAAGTGATGAATATTAAAATGAATGGGAATGGGAGTCATTATCCGAGGAATCTTGTCAAGACAAAGAGATTGATGTGATACATTCCTATGCACATACATCAAAAGAGGACCAAATTTTTAATGCACAAAGGTCCAATTCACAATGGGTACGAGAAACATATGTAACATCATTCTTATATGGTTCTAACTTTAGTTTTAAATTACAATAGTTTTTCCCACAAGAAACTCAAGAGGACTCTATTGAGGGATATTTCAATCCTAGCTCTATGGAGCATCTAGAAGAAGCACATGTCATACACCTAAGCTCAATACAATGTATGAACATTAAAATGAAATCAAGACCCTAACTCCAATGGACCTAATCTTACCAAATGACCCTTTACTTATTATCCATCCTAGGTTAATTTATTGGGAATAACTTGAGCCAAATGACATACCTAGATTTCAAGATGACCATTCCTTATCCATATACCTAAATTTTTTTGAGCCATATTTCACCAATAGATCATATAACGAAGAAAAAAGTAAGGAAGGTTTCAAGTTTCTTAGTCAACAAAAGAAAAATAAAAATAAGATAGAAATAGGGTAAGTGCACCAAGATGGTGTGAAAAAGGGGGGTATAAGTGGAAGCTTTTTTCTAAAATCAGGTAAACCTGAACTTCAAAGAGTAAGAATTTTATTGCTATAAACCTAGTTTCTAAAATATTATTTAAAAAAAAATAAAATGGATAAGATTAAGAGGGAAAAATCTGCCAAACACAAAAAATTGTTCCTGATTTTTTCATAAAAACATAACATATTGTGAAGAGCCCAACTGGCTCTCAATTGCTATTGATGCTATTTAATTTTTAATTTTTTATTGAGTTCCAAATTATTTAAAATGTTTATAACCTTTGCAATTTTCAACATAGAATATTTTGACATCAATATAAAATTAATTTCCAAATTCCCTTCAATTTCATACCAAATCAGAATTCAATCAAATTATTACAAGAAATGACCATAACAAAATGAAAAATCTGATTATTGCACCTTCATAATGTAATACAACTGCTTAGTGTTGAGATGTAGCCACAAAGAAAGATGTGAAGCTTGTTGGGAATTAACACCAATGACAATTAATGTCATCTTCACTTTCACAACCTCTTTGTGTGACAAGTGGTGAGCATACAAGATGAAAGATGTCACTACAATTCCTTATGCATTCCAAGTAATGATATCATTGCATTCCATTCATAAATGCAGGTCTCTTGTAATGTATGAACCCTAAATTAAACAATATGACAGCCTCTTGAATGTTTGTACGACATCTTGAACAGATTGTAATTTACACAATCCACACACATAAATTTATTGGTTTGAGAACCAATACAAATTACATTTAGAAACTGGAAGAGTTCTCTCCTGGAAGAAGACCAAACTCAAACCCTAGCATTCTCCTCAAGAAATTTGATTTTCTCTCCAAGATAATTTTTCACTTTTCAATTTTATCAAATGATCAATGATAATAAAAATTGATTTCTCAAGGCTTATTTATAACTTTTTAATGAAGGCTTCCTTCACACACTTTTCATTAAAGATCCTTCCTTCATAGACCACTCAATTATAACATTAAAATATAAAATTTATTAAATTAAAATAGCTTAATTAAATAACATCAATTAAAATGAGGTGTGTCTAAATCACTCTAGCCATAACCATCTAACTTCTGACAATAGTAGCCTAATCTCACACTGCCCTATCAAAAATAGCAACTAGACCAAAATAGACTTACTAAAAATAGTAAGTCTCTAAAACTGGAGATTCTGCATAATCAAATCTAAATCATCTGAAACCACTGCACAGGCACTCTACCAAACATAAAAATGCAAAAAATACCACTTACTATAAATAGTAAGTCTACCAATCTGAACCCAACGAAGAGCAGTCCTGGCATCTAAGATCTCCAAAGTGGAATCCAACCATTGGCTCTACCAATGACCCTTTCTAACAACCAAATTATCTTGTGAGGGTCACTGAAATAAGCTAATCCTAGAGGCCTAAAACAATGGGGACATTACAATCATCCTTTCCCAAGAATTCTTGTCCTCAAGAAATCAGGAAAATAATGCAACATCATTGTCCACCTATATCCCAAGGATGGTCATGTGTAATGTCCCTATCATCACCAAAATCCAACAAATAAAACTCCATCATCAACAGAACAAAAAAAAGAGTCTGACAAACTAAACTCAACACTTGAACTGATGATGTTGTGACAAGAACATCACATGGGGGTAACTCAACTGTGAGTAACTTACACGGAAGTAACTCAACTGAGAAAATGGAATTGCCCCCAGTCTGTGTGCCAACTAAATAATCATACCAATCATCAAATAGATGCATCGAGGAACTCAGCAACTGGTAGATATCTTGAACATGAGGATAAAAAGTGAAACTATATGCACTCCTCTCTATGTACACCTTTGTAAACTGCTCAATGAAATCTGACTGGCATCCTCTAAAATTTGTATGATCATCTGGTGTATTGAAAAAATCCCAATCATCATCATCATCATCCTCACTCATCACATGAAAGGGATCATCATTGAACTCAAATAATGGATTGTCATATAACATAGTGACATCCATGTCAAATAAAGGATTATTCACAAAGTGAACTTCTCCCACTTGCTTCCATGAAATAGGGAACTGTGAGCTGTGAGAGACATGATGTATAACCTACTCTATCTAAATGGAATCATGCCTCTGTAACTCCTCCCAATCTACTACACAAAAGAACATATTTCTTAGAATCCCTTGAGTGAGACTAGGTAAAACATACTACCTACCCTGGTACTCAAATCTCATTTGCATAGGGTTTAAGTTGAGGTAAAACTCCTTGATCTCCTATATCCACTGCATCCCTAAAACTACATTCATCTCTCCCAAATCTAGGACATAAAAATATGATACCAACTAATAGCCATCAAAGATCAACATGAGACGATCAATGCGCCTAGTACAAGTAAGGGTGTAGTCATCTACCACCTTAACTTGAAAATCTACAAACTCCTCTACATGAAGTACACACTAACTAGAAACTCTCTCATGAATATAATATTGTGTAGCTCCAGTATCCAACATAGAAATGCATGGTTGTGCTTCCACTAATCCCTTTAGTCTGAAAGCATAGGGAAGTGGTACAACAGTGCACAACACTATGGGTGATAGTTTGGCATCAGGACCAAACTCTAGAGAAACCTTCTAAGCCTCATTCAACTCATAACTAGCTCACTCATGTGAAGATTCAGTGTCACACTCAATCAAATACACCCACATAGATTGGTTTTCCCTACCCTTAGGCCTCAGGGAAATAATGCTCACTATCATAAGTCTCTTTGTACCAATAGAAAAGATGCCTCCTCCTCCAATCCTCTCTGGTAGTGGTAGCATCATCAAGTCTACATGCAGATCTCTTCCTGTTAACAACTGGTGGAGGTACCTCTTATGCAAGAGTGTTAATAGGACTAGGAGTAGATTTTCCTCATGAAATAGAATGCTCAATATTTTTGGCTTTCTTCATCACCTCTTGTAAAGTAGGTGGATCTAGGGACTTAACCCACCCTCTGTATGGCTCAGAAAATCCCTCTATAAAAAGCATGACTCTCCTCCTCCCAGAGATTTCATAGACCATAACTGATAGACATTTAAACTCACTGATAAAGGCCTCAAGGCCACCTATCTTCCTCAACTAATCTAACTTACTAAAATAAGTCTCAGTATCCTTTTTGTCAAATCACTCTATCAGTTTGTCAACAAACTCCTAATAATCAACAATCATGAGCTACTCCATCTAAATGAAGCATGACAAGGTGTATGGTTTCCTCCTCAGACATAGGATGAAGTGATAAATACATATCCATCTTGTGAAGCCAAGCTCTAGCTATAGTCTTCCCACTTCCATCAAAGTAAGCTAGAGTCAACTTGTTGGTTTCCTTCTTAAGATCATTCTACCTAGGCCTCTGCCTCATGTCAAGAGTTGTCCTACCTTTGAAATACTCTCACTTCTATATCAAATACCTATAAAAATTCAGATTTCTTTTTATTTCCTCTGGAAGAGCATCCCACACTGCAAAGTGTGCCACCATATCATCGACAAATGGTGTTGGCTATGTCTCCACACTAACTACATCCAACTCAGGCCTCAAGAAAGTAGGATGTAGAGGCCTATCACATGTTCCTATGTGATCAACTCTATAATTTTGTCTCTCATATTCTCTATACATGTGGGAGCTGATTGAAGCACTCCTCATACCTTTCTCTCTGGTACGATCAATTGGTAAATTAATACATTGAAGGGTGTCTGACAATTGTTGCAAAACATTTGAAACATGATGCTGACCATCTGCTAAATTTCTAAAGGAATCTCTAGCTTCCCTTTCAATATCATTACCAATATTATCTCTATTCTTGTCACCTACATGTCCATCCTATGAACCATGTTCACTACCCTCTGGTGGGGGTGAAGCTCTACCCCTGTGAACATAATGCATACCAGGAAAAAACTTTTCTGCCATAGCTAAGCCCTCATAACCTCTAGGCTGACAAGATCAATGCTCTAATACCACTGTAAAGAGCCCAACTAGCTCTCAATTGTAGTTTGGCTATTGATGCTATTTAATTTTCAATTTATTATTGAGTTCCAAAATATTTAAAATATCTATAACCTTTTCAATTTTTAACATAGAATATTTTGACATCAATAGAAAATTAATTTCTAAATGCTCTTCAATTGCATACCAAATCATAATTCAATCAAACTATTATGAGAAATGACCATAACCAAATGAAAAATCTGATTATTGCACCTTCATAATGTAATACAACTACTTGGTGTTGAGAGGTAGCCACAAAGAAATATGTGAAGCTTGCTGGGAATTAACACCAATGTAGATTAATGTCATCTGCACTTTTGTAGCCTCTTTGCATGACAAGTGGTGAGCATACAAGCTAAAAGAGGTCACTACGATTTCTTACACATCCCAAGTAATGATAGAATTGCATTCCATTCACAAATGCAAGTCTCTTGCAATTACGACCCATGCATTAAATAATACAATAGCCTCTTGAATGTTTGTATGGTAGCTTGAATATACTATAATTCACACAATCCTCACACATAAATTTATTGGTTTGAGAACCAATACAAATTGCATTCAGAAACTGGAAGAGTTATCTCCTAGAAGAAGACCAAACTCAAACCCTAGCATTCTCCTCAAGAAATTCAACTTTCTTCTCCAAGACAATTTATCACTTTTCAATTTTATCAAAATGATTAATGGTAATCAAAATCAATTTCTCAAGGCTTAATTATAAATTTTTAATGAAGGATTCCTTCACACACTTTTCATTAAAGAGCCTTCCTTCACACACCACTCAATTATAACATTAAAATATAAAATTTATTAAATTAAAATAACTTCAATTAAAATGAGGTGTCTCTGAATCACTTTGGCTATATCCATCTCTGAAAACAGTAGCCTAAGCTCACACTGCCCTGTCAAAAATAGTTCAACCAAACCAAAATAGACTTACAAAAAATAGTAAATCTCTCAAACTGGTGATTCTGCATAATCAAATCTACATAATCTGAAACCACTGCATAGGCACTCTACCAAACATAGAAATGTCAAAAATACCACTTACTATAAATAGTAAGTCTACCAATATGAACCCAACGAAGAGAAATCCTCACATCTAAGATCTCTAGAGTGTAATCCAACTACTAGCTCTCCCAACAACCCCCTCTGACAACCAGATTAGCTTACGAGGGTCACTAAAATAAGCTAATCCCCGAGGCCTAAAAAATGGGGACATTACACATCTATTTTTGTATGCGTCACAAAAGATATAGGCATATTTAGTATTTTGAAAAGCCCTTTGGTAGGATGATAGGTAAGAGTGAGATATAGAATTTGTATTTTTTTTAGTAATTTCCTATTGAGTTCTTTTTAATGATTTTTTGATGTGATCACATCCTGAAAATCTGGTACCTGTTCGTGTGCTGGGCATAACTTGCATCAAAATAATAAAAAATGTAAACTTTTTTATAAGTATATAGAATCAAGTGTAGAACAGTAATATGTAATTTGTTTTGAGCTTGGTCAAGTAGATCAAACGTTATTAAAAAATGGTAGACATAAGTGTGTAAGGACTATCCAAGCATCGATAAAGAAAATTAAAGTTTATTATGCTAATATTGTCCAAAAATAGAAAAAATTATATGGATAGAAATATGAGAAGACTTGTGAGATTATGGTGGTAATTTCAAAGATACCAACTTGATCATTTGTAAACTTGATGATGAAAAGGTCAATAAATCATCTTCAAAGATAAAAAAGCATGTAAAGGGACAAAAACAAAAGGAAAATGAGCTTACAATTCGTAGGGTCATTTTACAAGCCTCTTACCAAATCATAACTCATATGGGTTCCTATGTGTCAAATTACCTAGCTCAATTATGTGAAACGAAAAGTATAGCTCCAAGTTCTACATAACCTATGTGGGTTATGTAGAACTAAATGCATGATTTTTCAGTTCTAAGGAACCCGCATGGGTTATGAAGACATAAAAATGGGCATGTGTAGGATCATGGTATGCCAAAAAGTGGTGATGTGAAAAAGAAGTCCTGATTGATAGAATCTTTGGAAAACAACTATAACTTTCAAAAAATATAACATTTTTGAAATCTGAAATATACATCACATTCTATGCTTCACCAAATACAATATAATAAATAATTCTTTCAATTTGATGAAGTCTGGAGTAAGTTAAGGTGGTCAGACATGAGAATTTTTATATTCAGAAAATATTTTAGCACAAAATCATAATTAATTATTTATTTGGAAAAAAAATACATAAAAATATACATCACATCCAAACATGAGTCTACTAATTTTATCTAGAATCTTATAAAAAACTATTATCATTTGATTTTGATTAATGTGGTTAGGTATACACCTACTTGCTATCTTTCTAGTCTTGATTGATAGACTTATTGAAAAATAGCTATAAATTTCAAACTGTATAACATTTCTGAAATCCAAAATATGTGTCACATTCTATGTTTTTCCTACTACAAGAAAAATAAAAAAAGTTTTCAATTTGATAAAGTTTAGACTAAGTTAACGGAGTCAGACATGAGAGTTTTTGTATTCTGGAAAAGTTGTAGAATAAAAATTATAATTAATTATTTACTTGGAAAAAAATTACAAAAACATATGTGTCACATCCAAACATGAGTCTACTACTTACATCTAAAATCTTGTAAAATAAATTTATGATTTGATTGTGTTTAAGGTGGTCAAACATACACCTACTTCTTATTTGTTTCCTGAAATCTTTGTACTACTACATTGAAATTTGAAATTTTCAACATATAGAATAATTATTATTCAAAAAAGGCCTAGTATCCTAGAAACTAAATTGAGTTTTCTATAGATTCTCTTTTTACATATTTTTGATATAATATTTATAACCTATTTGAAAATTTTTATGTCAACTTGCCTAAACTTGATTTTTTGAATTTTCATTTCCACTTAAGGGCAAAACATATGTATACAATGGTGTGTGTGTGTGTGTGTCTGTGTGTGTGTATGTTGATATATCTCTGTATATATGCATCTCTCTCTCTCTCTCTCTCTCTCCTCTCTCTCTCTCTCTCTCTCTCTCTCTCTCTCTCTCTCTCTCTCTCTCTCTCTCTCTCTCTCTCTCTCTCTCTCTCTCTCTCTCTCTCTCCCCAGTTCCTCCTTGGTTCCTAGTTCTACATATGTTATGTGGGTTATGTAAAGCTAAAGCTATAATTTTAGTTTTACATAACCCATACGGGTTATGAGGAAATATGGATGTTATATTTATGTCCTTGGAACCTGTACAAGTTATGAGGAAATATGAATATATATCACTCCCAATGGCCTAAAAAAAGCATTGCAGCTTGTTCCAAGGTCACACTGTCATTTTATATGTCTTTCTATGATTGTAGCAGTTAGGTTTTCATTTTATTTGTCATATTTTATTTGAGATGATTGATTTTTCTTGTTGTTTGGTTTCTTCTTGAAGTTATTTTATCAGTATTACTTAAGATTATAACAAAATGATGCTAACCTTTTGTTTTCTCAGTACTTTATTATGTATGTTCATCATGATGTTATGTTTAGGACAATCAATATTGAAACAATGGGAAAGAACAAGAGAGGAATGATAGGGAAATGAGAGGTAGTAAAGAAAAGACAAAGGAAGCATATGAGGAGATTACGTGAAGGTATGCCATCTATTGCACCTAATGAAAATGATGAACATGCAAAAATTCAAGTTGACATGATGAATGCACCAAATCAAAATGATCAACATGCACTAGGTAATTTATCAATTTATTACTTAGGTAAAAATAATTTTAAACTCATTTTATTACACTTTACATTCATATTGGTATTAGCTTATCCTTCTATAAAATGCAGGTCGTGTATATGAAATTATTTCAGATGAGAACAGTGAAAAAGGAACATATTACTTTTTGTGTCTTTGTATTGAGGCTAAAAATAAATTCACAACTACAGTCATTGATTGAGAGGGTATTGAGTACCCAATAGGATCTTTTTTTGTGCTAGGGGCATGGCTTAGAAGGTACCATTGTATTGAGACCTCTTAAAATCATTTTATTACACTTTGCATTGATTTTGATATTAACTTATCTTTCTATAAAATGTAGGTACCCTATCAAGAATTCTAATGCTTTTTCTTTTAGGACTTTGAGACACGTAGACATATTCTTTATTACTCTACCCTTGTTGTTGCAACAAATATTCAATTGATTAAGTATTGTGGTAGACCTCTTAACAAGAATTTATGAAAAGTTTATGAATATGACCACACAGCAATACGTCAGAATTAGAACTGATCTAGAAGGTTCACTTGATTAATTTTTGGATATCTAGAAGAATGATTCTACAATATGGTAGAATAATTTTGACAATTTTGTTTATAGCTTAAATTGTGAAACATTGTAACTTTTTTTTTGGAGGTCCTCTATGTACATATTTAGAGACTGAATTTTGTATATTAAAAAAACAATGAGTTGTAATGTACATCTTTAGATGCAAATTTTGTATATATAAATGGTTCTGAGTTGTTATGTCCATATTAGATGCCAAATTTTGTATATAAAATTATCCACGGGACTGATTTGCAAATATTGACAGGATAAATTCTATATATCGTATTGTGTACCATTTGATTATAACTATATATTAATTTTTTATCATTATATTTGAATATCCTAATGTGTATCATTTGATTATAAATACATATTGAATTTTGTATCATTACATGTATGCATTTTGTATCATACAATTCATGATGTAATAAAGTACAAAAAATATTAATTATGAATCTTTGAAGTTATATTTCATATTTCATGTGAATGTCAATTGAATTAAAACCATGGAATATAGATGGCTACCCTTTATTATAAAATGAGAAGTGAGACTGCCTTTCCAAAGGTGGAAATAAAGAGCACTGAAGAGATTCTATCACTACTTGAGCTACTACTAGATGGTAACTATTCATCATCATCATCTGACATATTGAATAGATGTAGTTGCAATCACATGTTCATCAAGAATATTATTTGTACTTTGAGAATCTATCCACTCTTTAGCTGAATTAAAACCTAGGACTATAGATGGCTTTTGTTTGTTGTAAAATGGGGATTGAGACTGCCTTGGCAAAGGTGGCGATGAAGAGCACTGAAGAGATTTTGTCACTACTTGACCTACTAGTAGATGGTGAATATTCATCATGTTAGTATTGTGATGATGTTTTCTCATCATATGTAAGATGCTTGAGTGATTTACCAACATTGGAGAAGATTTTATGGGTGATTTCTCAAAAACCCTATTGTTTAAACCTAAGGGACACTAGTCCAGTAGGGTATATCAGTGAGAAATTTGGTGAGTGGGGAGAAAAAAATGGACTATGCCTTGAGTATACCCACCCAACCATACATCTTGGTGGTGGTGGTTCATTCCCACAAAGAACACATAGATATTTGGGCTACCTTAAACCTTTCTATTGAATGCCTCTAATAGTTTTTGCGTCAATAGAAAAATTGATGCCCTAAATAATCCACTTGGAGTCTTAAAAATATGAGATAGACTATTATAGAAGGTCCTCTCATGAACTTGTAGCTTCAAATGGATCATATACATGTTTTATAATGGTAAGAAACACTAATTTCACCCTTTGTCTCCTTGGAGTTTCTAGTGAAGTGGTAGTTCGTGACATGGTTTAATAGCCTTGTGTGTCTTCTACAATTCTAGTGTTTGTATCAAGCATTAATAGGTTGATATTTTGGTGCAACAACAACTTCTAGTTGTAATAAGTGGTATCAGAGCTTGGTCATAGGTTCTAACCCCACACTGGTGCTGGGAAATTGTTATAATGGTGAACAAGACTAATTGCATCCCTGGTCTCCTTAGCATTTCCACCATAGTGGTGTTTTGTAACATGGTTTAATAGCCTCTTGTGTCTTCTTTAATTCTAGTGGTTGTATCGGTTATTAATAGGTCAATCTTTTGGTGTAATGACAACCTCTAGTTGTAACAATAGGTGCCCCAGATTGAGAGAAATACTCCAAAAAAGTTTCACTTTTGTGCACTTAGCGTACCTAAGTGACACTACTGGTAGGGTATGTCACTGAGCATTCCGATAAGTGGGGAGCAAAAAATGGACCATTCCTTTTTTATACCCACCCAAAAATATGTTTTGGTAGTGGTGGTTCATGTCCATGAAGAATGTACAAAGATTTGGAATACCTTGCACCTTTCTATTGAATACCTTTGACAATTTTTGCATCAATAGAAAAATCGCTTCCCTAAAAAAACCACTTGGAGTCTTCAAAATATGAAATAAAGTACTGTAGAGGGGCCTCTCATGATCCTGTAGCTTCAAAAAGATCATACATAAGGGTAAAAGAACAATAATCTGTCACCCTTTTACAAAGGAAAAGGATAACAAAATCAAATTTGTTCAACTTTAATAGTATAAAAATGATATTTATGTTTGGAATTTGAAGATGATGTAAACTAATTAAATGTGATAAAATGGATGAAGTTTATGATTAATATTTTTAATAATTTTTTTGAATAAGAATTTATATGTTTTTTGAAATTTTAAAGATGATTTTTTAGTTGCTGAAAATTGTTGAAAATTAGGGGTCTAGTTTTCACAAAAAATTAATAGTAAATAAACATTTTTTCCCCTAATTTCAAAATATGTCATAAATGACATATATAGCTAGTCGATGAAGAAATAAAAATTGGTTTTTTACCTATATTTTCTCTTTTATAACAATTCAAATTCCAACTCACTAAAATCGATAGTTTTCATCTCACAACATATTTTTCATAAAAAAATCTATCCCAATCAGAAAAAGAAATATATATTCTTAAAGAGGACTCTCTCCTCTATTGCACCATGTGTTTTTCAAATTTATTTAATATGATTTACTATTTTTTCTTTCTCTGAATCAACATCTCCTTAACTGTTAAAATACCTACTTTCAATATTTTTTAATTACAATAAATTATGTCTAATTAAAACACTATAAAATCTATATGGGGATATTCTTGACTCTGATCTCTACAAAAGGGTATTTTTTTAATTTTTAAAAATACCATTAAAAATATTAGGAGTTATTGAAAAGCCACTTTTCTGAAATAGTTTTATTTTTATGGTAATTGGACCCAAAGTGGTATAAAGCATACATTTAATAGATATTTCTGATTGGAAAAGTTAAATCACTTATCTAACTTAGTTGGAATGAATCTAGCTAGACCATATATTTGACCAAAATTAATTTTTAGTTAGAAATACTAGAATTCCATTGTGCTGATAAGTTAGCCTAAAAGGTGACACTCGATTGTGCTTTTACCTATAGGTTCCCTAGATTGAGAGAAATACCCCAACAAATTTTGTCACTTTTGTGTACTTAGCGCACCTAAGGGACACTATCGGTAGGGTATGTCAGTGAGTGTTTCAAAAAGAAGGGAACCAAACATGGACCATTCCTTAAGTATACCCACCCAAATGGATGTGTTGGTGGTGGTAGTTTTTACCCACAAAGGACACACAGAGATTTGGCCTACCTTGCACCTCTCTATTGAATGCCTCTGGAAATTTTTGCATGAACAGAAAAATCACTGCCCTAAAAAACCTCTTGTATTATTTGAAATTTGAGATAGAATATTGTAGAGGGATCTCTCATGATTCTACATCTTCAGGAAGATCATACACAGGTTCCCTAGATTGAGAGAAATACGACAAAGTTTGTCACTTTTATGCACTTACCACACCTAAGGGACAATACCAGTAGGGTATGTTGGCTCCATGTCTAATAAAGTCAATCAACATGTCTTACCCCTAGAAAAGCATACATAACATGACCAAATCAAAATTTCCTCACAAATAACCTATATTCTAATTGGCCAAAACTTACAATGTGTCTTACTTGCAAGTTGTAACATTATGTATCTTTCAAAGCATTCATCGAGTCCTGAAACCATTTGTGCCATTAGCTTTAGTTGGTCAGGTAAACCCAAGGACCAACCTCATTTCACCCTCAAATTTTCTCAAACATTTTTTATCATGCCGGATTGAAATGTCCCTATGATGCACTAAGCACTATTGGGCAGTGATCTATTGAGGCCCATATCTTAGAGCTCTTCCAAGGTATCGATGAACCATCAGGTGCTACAAGACTATGTTAAAAATTCTTACAATAATGTATCATATTTTTGGGAATTAAAATTTGTTTGAATTTGGCAACACAATCTTGGTTTATGTCAAAACTTTCAATCTGGCTTACTTGAAATACAAAACATTATGTATCATTCAAACCATTCTTCATGGCCTCAAACCCTCTATGCCATTAGCTCCAGTTGGTTGGTTAAACACTATTGACAACCTCAATTCACCCATGGAGTCACTCAAACATTCATGAACATGTCATACTAAAGTGTCCCTAAGGTGCACTAAGCACCATTGGGAAGCAATCCTTTGAGGCCAATATCTTGAAGCTCGTGTGAGGGATAGAAAAACTATCAAGTGCTAAAGGACAATGTTACAAAGGCCTATAATAATGTATCTCAATTTTGGGATATTCAAACTCATTTTAATTTGGAAACACAATCTTGCTTTATGTCAAAAATTGTAATGTGGCTCAGTTGAAATAAGAAACACTATGTGTATTTCAAACCATTCTTCATGGTCTCAAACTATCTATGCCATTAGCTCTGGTTGGCCAAGTAAATGCTAGTGAAAACCTTTTTTTTCCTATGGAGTCACTTGAACATTCATGACCGTGACAAACTGAAGTGTCCCTAAGGTACACTAAGCCCCATTGGGAAGAAATATTTAGAGGTCCATATCTCAGAGCTTGTGATAGGTGTCGGTGAACCATCAGGTTCTAAAGGACCATTTTATGGAGGCCTACAATAATGTATCTCATTTTTGATAGATTTAACTTTGTTTTAATTTGGTAACACAATCTTGGTTTATGTCAAAACTTTCAATGTGGCTCAAGTGAAATGAGCAACACTATGTATCTTGCAAATCATTCATTATGGTCTTGAACCATCTATGCCATTAGCTCTAGTTTGTTAGGTAAATTCTAGTGACAAACTTGTTTGGCCCATGGATTTTCTCAAATGTTCACGACCATACCAAACTGAAGCATCACTAAGGTGCACTAATCGCCATTGGGTAGTGATCTTTCGAGGCCCATATCTTAGAGCTCATACGAGGTATTTAAAAATTGTCAAGTGCTACAGGAGCATGTTATGGAGGCCTACAATAACCTAACATTCCCAATGTATGTTCAAACAATATGAATCCAATTATAAACATGTTTCAATTCTATTTTATTAAATAATAATTTAAAAGTATATGCCATATGAGTTGCATGTAATGAATAAATTGGATCACATTTAAATTGTAAGCATGTAGGTTTCAAAGTATTAGGACATACACAAAATGAATAGGTTGGATCACATTTAAATTGTAAATATATACATTACAAATTATCAAGACATACACACAATAAATAAGTTTGATCACAATTCAATTGCAAATATCTAAGTTTTAAGAAGTACAAAGATCTACACACAATGAACAAAGTGGATTGAATATCAAGTTTCTTATATATCAAAATAAATAATAATTGTGTACATATCCAAAAATGAAATAGATGCCAAATCAATAATAGAGTTACAAAAATATGGCATGTGCTAGGTCAAGGTCGATATATACAATACAAATATTGAATATATATAAAAGTTGATCCTTTAATGACCACAAATAGAAATATATGTCTCTATCAATATCTCTAAATATGTTGGATCATCAAAATCAAGCCTCTTCAAAGAATTGCATGGCTCTCTAGGTGTCTACACAAGAACAATTCAAATATTGAATTAGATATCTTTTCTTAAAATAACATCAAAACAACTAAATACTAAACTGTAATTTGTTATCAGTTGAATTGTTGATTACCTCATGTCTTTCTTTTGCACTTGGGCTATGTAGTTAAGGTGATGGGCCCCTTCATGGGAAAATGGGACTCCTAAGGAAATGTAAAGGTATAGGATCTATGGAAAGTCGTGAAGAGGGTTGTAAAAGGTAAAACAAAATTAATACAAGTTAATAACATATATGTCAAGATTCACTAAAAAACTAAAAATGCATGGAATAAAAAAATGCATACCAAAGCCTCAAATGGATCTCCTATGCTCATAGGAGGCACAACCATTAATGAATCAATTATGATATTTTCTTGTATAATAAGTGATAAAAGATGTTATAATCATAGAGGGAGGAAATAGGGCTTTCTAACAAACAAGAAAGAAATCCAAAAGGAGGTGAGAAGAGGGTTTCAACTAAGAAGAAATGCATACCTCTTACCTATGTTGTGATGGACCTCCTCTTGGATGATTGGGACTCCTAACAAAATGTAAAGGTAAAGGATTTGTGGGAATTCATGAAGGGAATGTAATAGGTAAAATATAATTAATACAAGTTAATAACCCAAAGTTGTTGACAAACACTAAAAAAATAAAAATGCATGTACTTATATCTAAATATGTATGTTTAAGGGTGGCTGCAAGAAGTTGGGTGCCAATTTTTTGCAAAAAGTGGAAGTGTTTTTCCTATTTTTCAAAATTTATCTAAATTGATCTCAAAATTTGAGGCACTTAGAGATTGAATCTCGGAAAAATTCACTAATAGAAATTGTAGTACTTGGAGTCTACTTTTCAAATATATAATTTATTTTAATACCCACATGGTATAAATTATATTTTGATAGGCATATTTGAAAACCCCTTTTTCAAAATGCCTGTTTCAGGACCATACCATATCCGTGTATGGCCACCATATTTTGACACAAATAAATGAATTTTTTAAAATCCTTTTTAGGGAAGATACCTAAGACATAGAATATTGATGAGAATATTTTTTCTTATTTTTTTGTTTTGTAAATTATTTTTTATTAATTTTTAATTAACAATAAAGCTTATTTTTCAAACCTCTCGTGTACGACCACCATAATTTAATGTAATTTTTCTTTTTTTCAAATTTTTTTTTTTTTAAATTCAAAATAATTGAATCTAGATTGATGACATATAATTTATTTTTAAAAATACTTAAAAATTAAAAAGTTATTAAAGTTTTAGTGAGTCTCACTATTTTACGTTTATGTACCACTATCAACTAATAAATAATGTAAAAATAGTAAAAATAACCATATTATTATGAAATTTATATTTTTAGAATTGTGATAGTGAGATCTTTAATGGGTTTTTGTTTTGTCAAAAAAATCGATCCAAAAGGGCTTCAAAAAATTACGGTAAGCCTTAAAATTTTTATTCCAATGCCTTAGCCAAAATTTTGGAGGCTAAGACATAGGCTTGGTCTCACCAAACCTATCCCAAACCAAAAACTGAGGCAGACTGAAAACTCCCATGTGCATATTTTAAGAAACGGGCACCCGTTATTTAAATTCAAAAAATGGGCACCCGTTTCATAAATTTAAAAATATGTGTTTAAAAAAACATTTTAAATTAAAAAAAAAATTTTAATTTTTTTTTAGAAATGGGTACCCGTTTTGAAAAAAAATGGGTGCCCGTTTCTGGAAAAATGGGTACCCACTTTTTGAATTTTGGATCGGATGTCCGAGCCTAAAACGGGTGCCCGTTTTAAAAAAACGGGTGCCCGTTTCAAGCGGCGCAAATTTTCAAGCCGCAAACTTCCACGGAATTGGCACCCAACTTTTTGCTTCTACCCTAAACATGTATTGAACAAATGTATATCAGAGCTTCAAATGGTTCTCCTATACTCTTACAAGCCATTGTCACTGATGGGGTAGCTATGATCATTTCCTGTATGAAAATTCATAACATATATCATAGTCATAGAGGAAGGATTTAGAGATTTCAAACAAACAAGAATGCAATTGAAAGTGAATATGAAAATGTTTCCTCTTCCCTCTTCTAAGCCTCAAGGATATCAGGTGAATTCATTACTTGTATGAATGCCAATTATTTTTGTATATAGAATAAATAAATCAGGTGCATTCATCAATATCTATATGTACATGTTTAATCATAATACATTTCAGAAAATAAACTTAAATTGTATTGAATTAACTTTTGTCGTTTGGGTTTCCTTAAGGATATCTTTTTTTGCCTTGGTGTGTTGGAAGATGCCTTTCACATATGAGATGTCTTTGAGCAAGGTGGGGTAACCTAACAAACAAAATTAACATAAGAGAATTGAATACGATACTGCATGGGTTCAATTAAAATTGTAAATAAGAGATGTGCTAAATGTGATACTGCAAAGCTTTGTAGGCCAAATTCAATGCCAAAAGTGTGAAATCACCAACTTGGGACATTTGAGCCTCTAACAAGCTCTATAAAACACCAAATATATTTACATATTAAAAAAAGATATTTTTAATCCAACATATTATTCTAGTTTTAATAATATTCTAAAATCATTACCTTAGGTGTCAAAGCTACCCATACACGTGAAGTTGAAATAATACTTTGTGGTGTGCTTGTACTGCTTGCTACACCTTGCAATGCATATTATTCATGTGTCAATTTAATTTTTGTTAGAATTAGTAATCTTTCCTTGGTTGTTTTATTTAATTTGAGGATAAAATAAGGTATCCTCCTTTTATTTGTTTTAGGATATTCCTAAAGGAATCTCTACATGTAATTTTGTTCTCTAGTCCAAGTGGGAGGACAACTCATATTTTGTAATTCCTTTAATAAGGAAAATAGGTTATTCCTCTTTATGATGATGCTCACACTTGGCACACACTTGTATGATTGTATCACTCATTCACATAGGGGGTTATATGAAAACTCCTTCACTCATCTCTACTTAAGAGATGTTTCCCCACACACTTGACACTAATTTTTCTCACAATTCTTTCACACAATTAATTCTCTTCTCTTGCATAGTAGTTCTATCATATTGTATTGAGCTTCTTTCTTATATTCTTTCTTTCTCTCTCTTTAGGATTTTCATGCCTCATTCATAATACACAAAGGGGTTTTTCTTCGCTTTTCCCCTTACAAAAATCTCTTGGCTCTTGTTAGATTCTTGGAGTTTTCTCATGTTTTAGTGTTTGATCTTGCATCTCTGTCACATTTGGTTTATGGTAAAATCCTTCTTGCACTTCACTTCTTCAATTTTTATTTATTTATCTTGTTCCCATTCTTTTATTTCTCCTAACATGTTATCAAAGCTAGCTACTAATCCTTGTTTAAGTGTTTTGTAGGAAGGTGACATTCAAAGGAGCAAAATTTTTCAAGTTTTCTCTTATAGATCTAACTTTTTTTTGCAGCTCTAACTTGTTTATTTCTTAAGTTTGTTTCTCTCTAACCCTCTCTGGAAGGCTTTTCACCAAAGAGTAACTTATTTTTTTCAATTTTTTTTGGGTTTGGTCAGTTCACCGCTAAACCCAACTCATCTCTCTTCATTCCCAGTGGTTTTTTGCAAGCACTAATCTTATATTCCTTGCAAGTTTCATCTAACTTTTTTTCAGTTTTCTAAAAATCTTGTGCATGCAGGCTATTTCATTTTTTGTAGGCCTAACTCTTTTTTTTAGAGTTCTAATCCCTTGTGTGCATGATATTTTACTCCTTTTTGTAGGCATTCCTCTTTTGCATTTGCATTTGCATTAGCTCGGTTTAAATCTAACCTTGTTATCATTTTCATAAAAGTTATCTCTGCAGGCTGACAAATCTGGTTACTATTTTCTCAAATTTAATATATATATATATATCTGTGTTTAAGCATGTCTCTATTTTCTTTTGATTTTTTACTCCAAAAAAACTCATCTCTAAAATTCATGGTTCATACTAATATCTCTGAATGATTTATCATTCTACTATTAAATCTAATATTCTTATAATCAATTTGTTGTTTATTTCATCTCTTAAAAGTAGTCTCTGTAATATCAACTTTGTTGGTTAAAATAAATATATTCTATATCTTGATTGTAAATAAATCTCTATTTTCTTATCATTTTATTCTACTGATAAATCTGCTACTAATCTATTATACATTGCTATTTACATTGTATTTTCTTCTTTTACATCTTTAGTTTTCTTTTTCACCTAGCTCCTTGGCATAAGTCAGCTTCTTATATGTTGGCTTAATGCGTGATTCAACCTCCTCTTGGCTACTGGGTAAACCTCCTTTTAGACTTTTTGTTTAAACTAACATTAGTGTGTGTAGCTCTTCATTAGTGCTCATCTTTTCATAATGGCAGCCTCCTAAACTGTTGTGTGAGCCTCTCTTTACTTTTCTTTGTTTGTAGGAAACAATTCATTCATATTTCAAGGTGTAAGCTTTCTCTTTTTTTTCAATAGTGATCTATTTGTGTCTTCCTTACTACGTAACCCTTGTATAACCTTTAAATTTAGTGTTGCCTTCCTACTTGTGGCTGCCTTCAAACATATAACCTTTAAAATATCTTCCCTTAAAACAATACTTATATCAGTCACTCCAACTTAATTTGTATCCTTCTTTACATATGTGTGTCACTCTCCAGCCTTCTTAACATATCTTGTTTGTAGTTTCTTTCAACCAGCTGCCACTCTCCTACCATTCTCTTAGTCTTGCAAAAGCTCTCATCATTTTGTGTGAGCAACTTTCACTAATACTTGCACTTTTTTTTCTACCAGCTCTGAAAGAGTCTTCATTAATGTAACATGAAAAATCAACCATAACATTGTGCATGTAGCCATAACTATCTTAGCTTCCCCTTGCATGGATACAAATCATTAATTATTCATTATTTCATCATTAATTGAACATTTAACATTGTTTGATTAACTATTAATTATTAAGATTTCAATTCTAACCTTTGTTTCCTTGTGGTGTGCTGTAAATTTGTTTATTTATCATCATTGTGGGCACCAGTCCTCCTAGCCTTTAGATTATAAACTATAAAGTTGCATTCTTACTGTTCATATGTTCCATAAACAAAGATCTTATAAGGTTACCTTGCAGATGATATCATTTTTTATTGATGAGTCTAATTTGAATTAAAATCATTACATATCTGCCTTGCATAGCTGCCTTGCATGTTGGCTACGTAAACTTTGCATGTTGGTTGCATAATCTTTGACTCATCTCTACCTTCCTTTTTCTTCCTTGCATGCTAACTCCTTTCATTGTGTCACTTTGGGGATTCTTTGTAACTGTCCTCGTTTGTATCTGTCCTTTGTTTATTCTTTGTTGTGCACTTCCTTTTGTTCAACCACTTGATTAATTTTGTCTTTTGTGACAACTCTTTCCATCTCTCATTTAGATTTATCTTTTATCCTCTGCTAGTTTGGAGTTACTCCTTTGCATGTATAGCTTTTATGTCCTTTGGTCTGATATTTTTTTGTTTAGAATCATTGGGCTAGCTCAATTTAGTGTGCATTTAATTCTAATTCAAATTGCTTTATTCAATTCATTTATTATTGTAATATATTCTTATCTTTTCTTTATCCTTTAGTTTACCAAATGCTTTTTCACATTATTGGTTTAAATTTAAAAATAACAATTATTAAATTTTATTGTAAAAAATTACGTTTAATAAGTTTAAAATTAATTTTTCAAACCTCTCTAAATTTTTAAAATCTCACTCCATTAGTATAACGAAATCATTTTATCATTTAAACTAGTTTAATCCTTTTAAAGTAAAACCTTTTGTTATTCATTTAATATATTAGTTTTTTTAAATTCATTTTGTCTCATTAGTTTAAATTAAAGGGTATGTGCAAGATCATGAGGGGCTAAAAAGTGGCGATGTGAAAAACATTCACTTTTCACTCGTCCAAAAGCACATGAAAGTGCTTGTTGACCTTTTAGTAGGCCTGGGTGTCAGTACACCTAGGAAAACCTACCACCAAATCACAGGCCTAATCAGGTACCTGATAATATCGGGTACCCAATAACTGTGGCATAAATCCAAAACCCGCAAGACCTTTTCCTCATTTCCTTGCACAATTTTCTTAAGTTCTTTCTGTAATTTTCAGATACCCGATATATTTTCGGATACTTGATATTAGAAACAACAAATTGAACTCCAAGCATATTCAGTAAGTAGTTATTTATATGATTTTTATTAATTTATTTCATTTTCATGCTAAATGTAGCATTTTTTTTTAAAATAAGGTTTTGTATTTATATTTGTAATAATATATGAAATTAGATTGAAATTTAGAATTTTTTTAATTTAATCAGGCATGGTTGACAACAATGAAGAAAATAACCCTCCCGCACCAAATAATGATCCCCAAAACAATCCCCCGCTTCAAAACCCTCCATCTTTACAAGATTTGATACAAGAAAATTTGAACACAATACGGGGTTTCCAAAACATGTATCAAAATATACCTACATTAGGTCCCATGCTTGCCACACTAAATACAATTGTTGGAAACATTGACACACTCATGCAGCAACATAATGCTTCTCTTCATTAGCGTGATGATATGCATGCCCAATTTGATGACGTGCTTGACCATGATGGGATTGCGGCCCTTAATATAAGTAAGGAAGATATAGCCACCCTTTTTGTCAATCCTAAAATTGGAATAACAGTTGACCCCAAAAAGCCCAAATTATCAATAAAATGGTGCACAAATGAAGCAATGTGCACAAACTTTTGGGATCGCTGGTGGATGGTTTTTGATAAACCACCCCATAGCAATTTGGAGCTCCCATTTTATTTCCTTAAAAAATTGTATGCTGAGTTTGTGCTTGGTCACCATGTTGATTATTGGAGTATGAGGCCCAACATGGGCATAGGTAGAGGAGCTCCTCAGACTAGGCCATCTTCCCAGTGTCGAAAGGCCACTACCTTTGTCCCCCCCACTGATGTTGCACCCCCTCCTCCGGTGCAGCATCCTGATATCATTGCAGAGGCTGCCTCACAGACTATTAGGGCCATTCATTTACTAAGTGATCAGTTGATCACTTAGACTAGGTCAGTGTTGCCTCCTTTGGATGCTATTGGTGCATCGACAGCTCGTTGGAGTTCACATGTATGTGAGCCCCATATGTGCATTACGTTCAGGCATATGTGCCTCAGACCGCTTACTGATTTTGATATATATCAGTTTCATTATATTGATGAGGGGGATATAGGAGACGCAATTGTAGAGGCTGCAACACCTCATGGAGCATCTACATCTCATGAGAGTGCTCAGGAGGCACAGGCAGAACCATTGACTCCTATTGATATGGTAAGAGTAAACATTATAAATAAATTTGTCACATGACTTATTTAATTTTAAAATAATTTATTTATTTAGATTAGTTTTAATGATTTCATGCACTTATGTATATATATTTTTTACATTTATGTTTAGTCAATGACACAAGAGGAGGTGAGACAGGTGGATGAGTCCACACTTTCGGCCATTTCATTTGGCCTTGATGACTATACGGTATATTATAAATTATGTACCCATTAGTTTTTTTTAATATCATTTGGTGTACATGCTTAAATCTCTATCAATTAGAGCAATAAAATTCATACATTTACTAATATATATTGTCATCTTATTGTGTTCTTGCAGGCTATAGCCGATGTTAGTGGGGGGCATGAGAGGGTTCCTTCATCAGGTGTCGACAAAGGAAAGGTAGTTAATTGTTTAAGATTAATTATGCATGCATATGTATGCCACTTGTGTGTAGTAATAAATATTTTACTTGCACTTTATTGTATAGGGTGTGGCTATCGATGATGTCCCGACACCGGTTCGATAGTGTAGGGTTACAGGCATTTTGATTTGGAGTGATAGCCCTATTGTATGTAGACTTTTACATATTGTTATTTGTATTTTGTAACCAGGTTTGCTATGATGAAGTACATTGATATATAATTGACAATCTTTTTACTCTCATAGGTTACTCCGATTGTGAGGGAGGGCCCACGAGAATCCTTCATTTCTTTGTTGACCCAACCCACTATTCCAGAGAAGGGATCACCAGATGTAAGTTTTAATTTTAGTTCAATCAATTTGTAATTATATTATGCTATCATCCTATTTTGTAGATTTATTACTCTATTTTGCACCACTCTACTAATCTCATTATTGCAAATATATATTTATAGGTCAAAGTTGGTATTGCTAGCATGGTCCCTTCGCTACCCAAGACTTATGCTAGGACACTTGCTCGTGGTAGGCAATCGAGAGACCAGGTACAAATATTTGTATTCAGTTATAATTTTAATTAAATTAGTGTTTGAAAATTATGAATTATATATATATATATATATATATGTGTGTGTGTGTGTGTGTGTGTGTGTGTGTGTGTACAAATCATATAAAGTAAAGTAATATATATATATATATATATATATATATATATATATATATATATATATATATATATATATATATATATATATATATATATATATATATTACTTTATATGATTTGTACATATATATATATATATATATATATATATATATATGTACAAATCATATAAAGTAAGCAATCTAACTTTGGTTTGAACTCATTTTTTATGCAGGATCAATTAGAGCCCAACACTTCTTCAAAGAGGCTACATTTTGATGATCCCACTATAGCATAGGATGCAGTTTTAGTTTTGTGGTCATTTAGAGATGACACTTGACACATTTTGAGATGGCATATATGCCACATTGTACACCTTAAAACATTAATTTTGTAGATATTTTGAAATGGCATGTGCCATATTTGTATATGGACATACTTTTGATACATTTGATACATATATAGAACATGTTCATTTATATGTTATATTTGCGTCATCTTTTGTATATACATATTTATTATTCATGTTTATGGAATTGAATGGTGAAGTTATATCTTGACTATGATTATCATTATGATTTAAATTATATCTTGTTGAAGTTACATTTGTTTTTCTTTACTCTGGAATACCCTGTTCATGAAGCTTATTATGTTTGAGGTTTAACTTCTTATTGGTGAACAGATTTGTCTTCCAAAGAAATGCTTACAAAATGACCCTTAAAGCCCAAACAAAAAGACTCAACCGACACCAACAGTTGGGTCACTTCACTATTGAGAAGCGTAAGCACCCTCTGAATTATCCAGGTACAGCTCCCCATGCAGGATTTACAATGAATCAACTAAACTATAAATGATAATTCTTTTAACCTGAAAGCAATAAAGGCTTACAAACATCTATTTGTAAACATGAGATAGATGTGAAGGGACTAATTTAATGAAAATAAAAGGACAATAAATGCTACAAATTTCATTTTCCTAAACAATGCATTACAGAAAGAAACTAAGAGAGAAAGACGAATGCTTCTTTCCAAATACATGAAAAACTATAGCACAAAGTCCACAGATGATCGTGCTGATGATTAGACGTAACAGATATGCATTCAAAAGAAACCAATATCATTCAAAGATGAATATCAATCAAAAAGTGAGCATCTAAAATCAAAGTTTTAATATGCTGACATATCCTTCTTTGAACACAGCAAAACAACAAAGATTCTGCTATTCCTATACATTAATCATTATCTGAAAATAAAACCCCTCTTTCCCTACATTATAATAAAAATCCTAATTTATCCCTCCCCTGGCACAAAGTCTCTCAGGTCAGGGGGAATTCGGAACCCCCAAAATCTCCTCTACGAGCCTTATTTATTTTCCCCTTTTGGTCAATTTCTTTCCTATTATAATAACTAATTCTTGAGGATGTGTCCATCCACATCTTCTTTCTCGAATACATTAAAGTCTCCCTTTGTGAGTGCCTTAGTAATATTTTGTTATGAAAGTCCATGTTACTTGGCACTCTACATCTTTCAAAATGGATCTATTCCTATAGAATAGTGCCATCTGGATCTTATTGCAACACAAGTGTTAATGCCTCTGTGTTTTGATTGGATGCTTGGTGCTATAACTAGAGTGTGTCATTTATGGCTCTCCACACACATACCACTTCATGCAAGTGATACCAAGAAACATTTTGTCAAAGCCATCATACATACGTATATTGGGATTCAATTGCGAGCACATCCTCCTCAATTTTCCCACCCTGTAAACCTGAAGCCAATATCTCTGAATCATGACTGATGTCAACACAAAGAATTGCATTATCATGCATCATGAAGGCATCATCAGCTTGGTATTGAAAATCGCTCTTAAGTTTCCCACTGATATAGTCCCAGACCTCTATGAATCCAACAACCGAGCATGAAACATGGTTCTGTCCATCAAGGAAGATGTCGGGTCCTCCTTGACATTTGGTGTTGGGGCATTCTTAGGAAATGATAATGTCTTCATATTGAAATTGCGTTATAGATTATCATGTTCTCGAATGCCAATACTGTCAATGTGAAAAACCAATTCTCATTGTCATCGACCAGTCTAACCTAACAAAGCTTTGGAAACTTCATTTTTGGATACCTTTTACTAGTTCTACTACTCCTATCTGTAATTCCATATGTCATGCTCTTCTTGTGGGCATTCTATTGAATAGTTTACATATACGAGCCCCTAATGCAGACGTTACAGCAAGAAAGTGGAGTGCCCTTCTACTACCTCCCACAACTCACCAACCAATCGCAAAGGCTTAAGGGTAATCCCAAACTCTTTTGATGGTATAAAACAACCAAAAAAATGTATTTCTATCCCAATAAACTCCCTTTGCAAAGTTACACACTCAATCAAACTTTAATGCCTTTTTGGCTTTAGGGACACTAGGCCTAAAACTAACTTATTGATAGAACTCTTCACCAGTGGACTTCCTAACCACTCCGAAGAATTTAGATGGTCCTCATATGACCTAAGGCCTCTGAAATAACACTTGGTTTATTCCCACCAAAACCGTACCATGGCAAACTAGACTTGCATGCCAATTTCCTTGTAGCCTTCTCAATAGAGATTTTCTACTCTAACTTTTGCAAAACTAAGTATCTTGATACAATCAGGGCATTTTTAGACACCCATTTGGAAGTTATTTAAGATCCCAAAGCCTTGCCTTCCAAATCCACTCCAGCACCACCTAACACCCACCTTGGACACAGACCTAATTGGCCTAATTAAGCTTGGTTTACAA
Source organism: Chamaecyparis obtusa (assembly GCA_027943335.1). NCBI lineage: Eukaryota > Viridiplantae > Streptophyta > Pinopsida > Cupressales > Cupressaceae > Chamaecyparis > Chamaecyparis obtusa. The sequence continues at coordinate 580,556 of BSBK01000554.1, read as the reverse complement.
AGAAAGTATGAGGTATAGGGTTCATGGAGCTGGTATAGTGCTTCAAATATTCTTCTCCAACTCCAAATGAATCAAAACCATCTTTACTTCACTCACTTATCTATTCTATGCACTTCTTTACAACTTTCTTCTACTTTCTAGACTGAATCCACTCAAAAATTCAGACTAGGGCCTAATGCATGAAGGCCTTTCCCTTTGAGCCACTAAATGAGCCTTTAGAATCCATTGATGCATAGACCTAACTTTCATTTTCCAAATTATTAGGTTAAACCCATGGTTAGAATGCAAGTTAGGCCTCCATTAGTGTTCAGGGCCCTAGAAAAGCTTGCTTCCTGGACTGTTTTGAAAAGAATTGAAATAACTTTAACAAATGAAACTAAAAATTCTCCAAATCAATGAAAATATTCACTAACATGAAATAAAATATTCTCACATTCAAATCATGACCCTGTAAGTCCGTACACGCCCGTACAACTCTAAGAAATGGCTCAAAAATGGTTTGTATTCCTCCTTTATGGCATCAGTTTACAAAAATCAACTTCTTACCATTATGGTTCAAAGTGATGAGCGTATATAACCTTCAAAATGAAGGTATATCAATTGGAGAACCCATTTGACTCTTGGGTTTCCAATTCCAATCTCTCTCAAAATTTTAGAAAGTTGCAACAACTTTTATTGCATTTTTGCAATTTTGCAAAATATGCCATTTTATGAACTCGATAGAGTTTATGATTTATTTTTGAGATCAAAACCTATCAACATGATTTTTAAAGTGAAAATAATCTAAAATAAACCTTTAATACTCCATAAGCCTAACCTAGCAAATTATCACTAACTAGGTGAACCCCATGACCTAAGGTATCTTAGGCTTATAACATTGCCAAAAGATCCTTGATCACACATTAGGGATTCCAAACCAAAATTAGGATGATCTATTTAGATCCATCCTATTTATTACAAACATAAAAATTCAATTCAAATTCCTACTAGTGGAGGGTGCCCTGCACCAGCCCTGGAAGATCGCTGCCTAATCGTGCTTAGTGCACCTTGGGGTCACTTGGGTCAAGCATGGTCGTGACCGTTTCGATGACTCTGTGGGAAAAATGGGGTTGTCACTAGAATTTACTCAGCCAACCAAAGCCAATGGAGTAGATGGTTTGATGCCAACTCAGACGGTTTGAAAGATACGCTGCTGAGCCACTTTTAATTGACCCTCACTGCAAGTTTTGGCATTGACTGAGATCGCCTTGCCAAATGAAAATGAAGTTGAATCACCCAAAATTGAGAGAGGTTATTGTAGACTTCAAAAACATGATCCTATAGCACCTGATAGTTTGTCAATAGCTCTCACAAAGTTTGAGATATGAGCCCCGGGAGATCACTACCCAATTTTGCTTAGTGCACCTTGGCGTCACGTGGGTTGAGCGTGGTCGCGAGCGTTCCGGTGACTCTGTGGGAAGAATGGGGTTGTCACTAGTGTTTACCCAGCCAACTAGAGCTGATGGAGCAAATGGCTCGATGCCAGGTTAGATGGTTTGAAAGATACATTGCTGAGCCACTTTCAACTGACCCTCACTACAAGTTTTGGCATCAACTGAGATCACCTTGCCAAATGAAAATGAAGTCGAATTGCCTAAAAATTAGATAGGTTATTGTAGACCTCAAAAACATGATCCCATATCACTTAAAAAATTTTTGATACCTCTCATGAAGTCCAAGATATAAGCCTCGAAATATCACTGCCTAATCGTGCTTAGTGCACCTTGGGGTCACTTGGGTTGAGCGTGGTCATGAGCGTTCCAATGACTCTATGGGAAGAATGGGGTTGTCACTGGTGTTTACACAGCCAACTAGAGACAATGGAGTAGATAGTTCAATGCCAAGTCAGACGGTTTGAAAGATACGCTACTGAGCCACTTTCAACTGATCCTCACTACAAGTTTTGGCATCGACTGAGATCACCTTGCCAAATTCAAATGAAGTTGAATCACCCAAAACTGAGAGAGGTTATTGTAGACCTCAAAAACATGATCTCATAGCACATGACAGTTTGTCAATACCTCTCATGAAGTCTAAGATACGAGCCCTGAAAGATCACTGCCCAATCGTGCTTAGTGCACCTTGGGGTCACTTGGGTTGAGCGTGGTCACAAGCATTCCAGTGACTCTATGGGCAGAACAAGGTTGTCACTGGCATTTACTCAGCCAACTAGAAATGATGGAGTAGATAGTTCAATGCCAGGTTAGATGGTTTGAAAGATACACTGCTAAGCCACTTTCAACTGACCCTCACTGCAAGTTTTGGCATCGACTGAGATCACCTTGCCAAATGCAAATGAAGTCAAATCTCCCAAAACTGAGAGAGGTTATTGTAGAAATAAAATACAAAATCTTGTATCACCTAATGATTTGTCGATACCTATCATGAAGTCTGAGATATGAGCCCTAGAAGATCACTGCCCAATCGTGCTTAGTGCACCTTGGGGTCACTTGGGTCAAGCGTGGTCGTGAGTGTTCCAGTGACTCTGTGGGTAGAATAGGGTTGTCACTGACATTTACCCAACCAAATAGAGTTGATGGAGTAGATGGTTCAATGCCAGGTCAGACGATTTGAAAGATACACTGCTGAGCCACTTTCAACTGACCCTCACTACAAGTTTTGGCATCGACTGAGATTGCCTTGCCAAATGCAAATGAAGTTGAATCACCCAAAACTAAGAGAGGTTATTGTAGACCTCAAAAACATGATCTTTTAGCACCTAATGATTTGTCAATACCTATCACGAAGTCTGAGATACAAGCCTTAGAAGATCGCTGCCCAATTGTGCTTAATGCACCTTGGGGTCACTTGGGTCGAGCGTGTAAAATGAGGTTGTCACTGGCATTTACCTGACCAACTAGAGCTAATGGAGCAGACAGTTCGATGCCAGGTCAGACGGTTTGAAAGATACCCTGCTAAGCCACTTTCAACTGACCCTCACTGCAAGTTTTGGCATCGACTGAGATCACCTTGCCAAATGCAAACAAAGTTGAATCACCCAAAAACAAGAGAGATTATTGTAGACCTTGAAAACATGATCTTGTATCACCTGATGGTTTATCAATACCTCTTACAAAGTCTAAGATATGAGCCCTGGAAGGTCGCTACCCAATCATGCTTAGTGCACCTTGGGGTCACTTGGGTTGAGCGTGGTCGCAAGCGTTCCGGTGACTCTGTGGGAAGAACAATTTTGTCATTGGAATTTACTGGGCCAACCGGAGCTAATGGAGTAGATAGTTTGATGCCAGGTTAGATGGTTTGAAAGATACGCTACTGAGCCACTTTCAACTGACCCTCACTACATGTTTTGGCATCGACTGAGATCACATTGCCAAATGAAAACAAAGTCAAATCACCCAAAATTGAGAGAGGTTATTGTAGACCTCAAAAACACAATCCCATAGCACCTAACAATTTGTCAATACCTCTCATGAAGTCCAAGATGTGAGCCCCAGAAGATCACTACTGGTTTGAAAGATACATTGCTAAGCTGCTTTCAACTAACTGTTAGTGGTATGTTTGAAATTTGAACTATGAAATTAATCATGATTAAGCTTGTGAAATTTGAACTGTGAAGCTTATTATGTTTCAGGTTTAACTTTTATAGATTGTTTGAAATGCTAAAAAATAATATCCTTAAAGCATTAGAAACAACAATCAAACATGTAAGAATTCAAACCATGCAAATGACATAAGTATATGACATGTAAGATCCCTTCTTGGCACTATTAGCCACCCATACATGATTTTGGTCTTAAGTCCTTATGAAGATTTTTAGGACATTTAACTTTTAAATCAAATTGATTGTTACAAATTGCCATTATAGGCTTCAAAAGATCTCAATTAACCATTAAGGATCCTTTTGTCCTTCTATCTCTGATTGGATCCATGGTGACCATAGGCATCTTCATAGGTACTCCTACACAAGTGACAATCCACATACAAAACCAAGTTTATTGACTCAAAATACAATCTAAGAAAGGTTAAATTAATGTATTGAAATTAAGCTTAACAAACTTAGAAAACAATGCACTAACTTAACTTATTACCTAGTCAAGTGTTCCTGAAGGGTCATCTCTTTGCTTTAGGGTCTCCAATAGTGCTTCATGATCAGCAGTAGTAATAGTCCAAAGTTATTTTGTCTTTGGTCTTCCTTGATGCTTTGACAACTTGACATTTGTTGCTATAACAAGGTGTGAATACATGAGAATAGTTTTGTGCTTCTCATAGTCTTCAAATGTAGGAACTCCATTCTTTCTAATCATGTATGTTTGTAGCCATGTTCCTGCAACAACAACTAAACTAGTTGGATATGTGAACCCATCACCATCTGTCATCAGTTATACAAGCTTTTGTTTACCTCATACACAATGTGCTAACCAATAATCTAAGCTCTCATCATTCCCCTGTGGTGCAACCAATGCAAAAGCATCTCCTAGCTTCTGAAGATCTGAAAGATGGTCATAGTCAACTAAAGTGTCCATGTCATCATTTCTTATAGAGAGTGTCAAAGATAAAGGAGTTAGATACTGTGGGACCCATGTATCCACCCACTCACTTGACTCACAATGATCCCAATCATACTAAAAATGCATGGGGCAAAAACAAGCCAACTCTCGTGTCCAAATGGTCCATGTACTACTATTGGAGCTTCAGAATGAATGCATTTTTTAAGAGTCTTTCACTATTTGACAATCCAATATATGTCATATAGTTCCCTCCTCAACCAACCAAAAGAATCTATGCACTGTAGAATCAAGAGTCCCCCCCCGTGACAATGCTAAAGTACACCAATCAACAATAGAATGAGTATCAAGAAGTACAACACTTAAAATCCTCAATTGCTCCTTAACTAGAGCTCTCTTCACACACACACCTACTTTGTCATGCTCCCCTTTCCCATGCCCTAACCCAAAAAAACTCCAAATATGAGGTACACCTCTCTCCACATGCATTCTAGACAACCAATAAAACATTCTGGCATTCTTAAATTGACCGGTGCAATTATCCGGCCAAATGAGATGCTTATCCATAGCAATACCATTTTCCTGCAAGAAGTCAAAATAGTTCTAGAAATAATGTTGAACAAACTCATGAGAGTGAGACCTGTCATCACTCATATAAAATGGTACTCTCTGATTATCTTCCACTCATCTTTTGTGCTTTCAGGGGAATGTCTATATGTGATGTGTACAAAAATAGCAACCTGAATGGAATTGTAATATTGAGCTTGAGTCTCATTTTGGGGCTGCAATGTATAGTTCTCCACAAAGTCTACAATGGATATAATAGTTCCAATGGGGAAAGTGTCCTTAAATGTCCTGAATTGTTGATCCAACCATTGAGACTTGTGACTATCCCTTGCATACTTGTAAAAAAGATTTGTCTTGAAATCTGAGATAAAATATCACCCATTCTCTATTTTTAGAGAGCTTTCAGAAAGTTAGAGGAAAAAAGGCTTGAAGCTTGGATTAGGGCTTAACAACATTCTACCATAGCTTGGATTTGAGGTAGGAATTCATGTGCTCTCTCTGTTTGTTTGAGATGTTTGTTATTATGATCATGTTCTTGGCTTCCCATGGTTGGTCATGGTGGAGGTTTGTTTTGTTTAGTGTTGTGTTTTAGCTCCCCATGGTTGGTCATGGTGAGAGCAAGCTTGCATATGTGTTTATCTTGTAATTGAATTTTTGGGTTGTTTACTCTTAGATTCTCTCACCCTTGGGAGGGAAGAGAAATCAAGAGGGGGTGTGGGAATGGAGGCAACTCCATGTGTAGAGTCTCCTCCATGTGTGGGGAAGGATGAACCTTGGGTGAGTGATTTTCCCCAAGAGACCTTGCATGTAGCCTTTGTGGCAATGGGGGTATAAGGAGGGAAAATTGGCCTTGTGTGCCTTGTATGTATTTGAGAAATATGGGTCCATGTGTGGCCTTGTATATTATGCAATGGTAATCTCCATGGTTTTGTCTACCACACCCTACAAAGGAAATTCATGGAAATTCCTTAGTTTACTTCTTGAGGGAATTTGGGAATTTTGTCTATGTTTGTTAAATCATGTTGTGATTGTGTGTGTATGTTTGTAACCTATTCAATGTGTTCTCCCCAAGCTCGGGGGTGGTCTCATGAGAGACCTTGGATGGGAGGTGAGCTCCCATGGTCTTTTCCTTGTCATGTCTTCACTTGCAGATTTTGAAGTATGGATGCATGATGATAAAGAAGATAAAGACTTTTTTTCCTTGATGTGTTTGAATGAGGAATTCACTCCATGTTTGAAAGAGGAATTCACTCCATGTTTTGATTCATCCTTGTAAATTTTGAATCATGTCTTCAATCTCCTTTTGGAGCACTTGTATATTGTATTTAGAAAGGAAAATGAGAAAGAAAAACATGTTCCTATAGCAACCTTTATAGACCACATTGTCGAGGTTGTTTACTTGAATCATTTTGGCCTCGTCGTTGAACTCTTTAACCCGCATCTTGTTTGTAGGAACTTTATCACTTTTAAAAAAAATTTGTTGGTTGTGTTTTGTCCCAACTTTTGGGCATCACAAGTTCTCCACAAAGTCTACAATGGATATAATAGTTCCAATGGGGAAAGTGTCCTTAAATGTCCTGAATTGTTGATCCAACCATTGAGACTTGTGACTATCCCTTGCATACTTGTAAAAAATATTTGTCTTGAAATCTGAGATAAAATCAGTAACATTGTATTCTTTTGCAACTAACTCACATCTAGAGCCTTCACCTCCACTCTTCAATGTATATTTCACTATTTCATATACCTTTTTTTGGATGAGTTTCTTTCCAAAATTGTGTTCCAAACCCTCATGAAAACATGTTCTAAACTTTGACAAGCCACCACATTCTGAGCACTTGGCATTTAAGCAATATTTTTTATAAAATAAACAACCATCATCTCTATGACATAAAAATTGATCTAGCAAGTCTCTTGATGATTTGGGAAGACCACTTGCACCACAATCCTCTAGAATTTCATTAGTATGCAAATTAAAATGAATGGACTGTAATAATTCATGATGCATTGAAAACTCAACATGATATTTGCAACAACATGTATTTCAAATCTTAAGGGGTACACAATAAAATGGTTTCATGGATTCAAAAGACCTTTGTGATATTTTCAATGTTGGATGTGTCTCACAAAAATTTTTATACAACATTGTTTGACTTACCTCCACATAATGTTTAGGATGTGGAGTGTGGTCTCCATTGCCAACTCTCAACTTCAAGACATCCTTCACATTTGGTGACATTCTTGAGTTAGCATCCCAAAATTGTTGAATTTCATCCTTCACAACATCTGTTAGCTTCTTATCGAAATGTGGAAGTCTCCCACCATAAGCCCATGTATCAATTTGAAGTAGATCATCAAGTCTTTCTCTTCTTGCAAGTGCTCTACCCAAAGTTTTACGGTCTATATTGAAGTCAACACAAGTTTGTCTCATCAAATGAGCCTTTCTCAACTGATGACTTACTAAGGAGGTTGTAATAACCCTCCGAGCAACTCTCTTGTCTTTTTCTCTGCTAGTCTTCCCAATGCTATTGAGAGCATTGAAAAGATTCTTCACAACAATGGCATTTCTCTCCATTTTGTTGTTCACACGAATCTTCAATTTCACAAGCACAGGTTTCATGTTTTGCATCATTAACAACTCCACAAAAATTTGACATTTCTCAACCAATGTCTTGTTTCAAAAAAATTGATCATAAAGTCTTGAAGCCCACAACCTAATGGTTCTATGTGACCTCTTTCCTTCCCAATTATTCATAATGTTCTCCTCAATTTCAATTAACCATTTAGGTGTTCTTGAAAGCCCCGAATTTGAAGATTGATTATCTTTATTGCAAGGGACTTCTTTTCACATATAATTTGGAGATGTATAACATTCATGTGGTTCTTGTGCAACATTTTCATTCCCAAAGTCTACATTTTCAATCTCCATCTGTACATTTTCAAATTGAACATCCTCTTCACTTACAACTACATTTACGGGGTCACCTTGATTAATGTTTAACATACCTTCTCTCCTTCTTCAGTGATTTTCCTTATCTTTTTCCCTATATGCTTGAATTTCATCATCTGTCAACTTCCTCTTGCATTTAGCCTTTCGACAACTACTACTTCCCATGGTGAGACCACAAGTCGACAAAAATCAAACAATGGGCCCCAAATCAAATCCTATGATTGTCTGGTCTATGGGGATAGGGAATATTTTGGTAAAATCTTACCTGGCAAAAATTGAGTATCTGATTTCATATTGGGTACCCAATATTCTCAAGCTGATGAAAAAAAGGCGGAAGAAAATGGAAAAAATTTAACTTTTATATTATTGATGTATATAATAAATATAAATAAAAGATGCATATGATATATATAATGTATATTATAAATATACTAATGTATTATAATATACTAATGTATTATATGTACTAATGTATTAAAATATACTAATGTATTATAATATACTAATGTATTATATATACTAACATGTATATAATATATATATATACTATATATATATATATATATATATATATATATATATATATATATATATATATATATATATATATATATATATATAATACATATACTAATGTATACTAATATATTATATATAATATTACAAATTTTGGAGAATCTCTTGCAGAAATATGGAAATTATAATCTTCCTCCTAGAGCATACATTAATGAAGTTCTTCGTGCCTTAGCAGAGGAAGCCGGCTAGATTATTGAAGCTTACAGTACTACATACAGAAATGCAGTATGTATTTTTGGCCTAAATTTTTTTCTCATTTCTTTTAGGTCTTTAAAGGTGGTCAGCTAAATCTTTGTATTAAATGTGCCTTTACCAACCGTCGTAAACCCTAGCTACACAGAAATGGAGGCTTTGAAGAATAGTTCACTAGAGGCGAAGAGAAAGACTTCCTAGCGGTCATGAGGACTCCCTACGAGTCCTAACTCATGATAAGGCGTACTAGGACCCCTAGGGAGTCCCCGTGACCCCTTTTGACACATTAGAATGCTGATGTGTGTCTTAAGGGGTCTTAGGACCCCTTAAGACATATTTGCGCATTCTAATGTGTCAACAGGGGTCACAGGGACTCCCTAGGGGTCCTAGTATGCCTTATCACATGTTAGGACCCCTAGAGAGTCACTGTGACCTCTTATGATACATTCAAATGCTCAAGTGTGTCTTAAGGGGTCCTAAGACCCCTAAAGACACACTTGAGCATTCCAATGTGTCAAAATGGGTCACGGGGACTCCCTAGGGGTCCTAGTACACCTTATCATGTGTTAGGACCTGTAGGGAGTCCCCGTGACCCCTTTTGACACATTAAAACACTCAAGTGTGTCTTAAGGGGTCCTAAGACCCCTTCAAACACACTTGAGCATTCCAATGTGTCAAAAGTGGTCACGGGGACTCCCTACAGGTCCTCATATGCCTTATCATGCGTTAGGACCCCTAGGGAGTCCCCGTGACCCATTTTGACACATTGGAATGCTCAAGTGTGTCCTAAGGGGTCCTAAGACCCCTTCAGACACACTTGAGCATTCCAATATGTCAAAAGGGGTCATGGGGACTCCCTAGGGGTCCTCGTATGCCTTATCACATTTTAGGGCCCATAGGGAGTCCCCATGACCCCTTTTGCAACATTAGAATGCTCAAGTATGTCTGAAGGGGTCTTATGACCCCTTAAGACACAATTGAGCATTCCAATGTGTGAAAAGGGGTCATGAGGACTCCCTAGGGGTCCTAACGCATGATAAGGTGTACTAGGACCCCAAGGGAGTCCCCATGACCCCTTTTGACACATTGGAATGCTTATGTGTGTCTTAAGAGGTCTTAGGACCCCTTAAGACACACTTGACCCTTCCAATGTGTCAAAAGGCATCATAGGGACTCCCTAGGGGTCCTAGTACACCTTATCACGTGTTAGGACCCCTAGGGAGTCCCCATGACACCTTTTGACACATTGGAATGCTCAAGTGTGTCTTAAGGGGTCCTAAGACCCCTTAAGACACACTTGAGCATTCCAATGTGTCAAAAGGGGTCACGGGGACTCCCTAGGGGTCCTAGTACACCTTATCACATGTTATGAACCCTAGGGAGTCCCCCTGACCCCTTTTGACACATTGGAATGCTCAAGTGTGTCTTAAGGGGTCCTAAGACCCCTTAAGACACACTTGAGCATTCCAATGTGTCAAAAGGGGTCACAGGGACTCCCTAGGGGTCCTAGTATGCCTTATCATGCGTTAGGACCCCTAGGGAGTCCCCATGACCCCTTTTGAGACATTGGAACACTCAAGTGTGTCTTAAGGGGTCATAAAACCCCTTAAGACACACCTAAGCATTTGAATGTGTCAAAAGGGGTCATGGGGACTCCCTTGGGGTCCTAGTATGCCTTATCATGCATTAGGAGCCCTAGGGAGTCTCCATGACCCCTTTTGACACATGAAAATGCTCAAGTGTGTCTTAAGGGGTCTTATGACCCCTGAAGACACACTTGAGTATTCCAATGTGTCATAAGGGGTCATGGGGACTTCCTAGGGGTCATAACGCATGATAATGCATACTAGGACCCCAAGGGAGTCCCCATGACCCCTTTTGACACATTAGAATGCTCAAGTGTATCCGAAGGGATCTTATGACCCCTTAAGACACACTTGAGCATTCCAATGTGTCAAAAGGGGTCATGTGGACTCCCTAGGGGTCCTAACATGTGATAAGGCATACTAGGACCCCAAGGGAGTCCCCACGACCCCTTTTGATAGATTGAAACACTCAAGTGTATCTTAAGGGTTCGTAGGACCCCGTAAGACACACTTGAGATTTCCAATGTGTCAAAAGGGGTCACAGGGACTCCCTAGGGGTCCTAACACGTGATAAGGCATACTAGGACCCCTAGGGAGTCCCCATGACCCCTTTTGACACATTGGAATGTTCAAGTGTGTCTTAAAAGGTCCTAAGATCCATCAAGACACACTTGAGCATTCCAATGTGTCCAACAGGGTCATGGGGACTCCATAGGGGTCCTAGTACACCTTATCACACGTTAGGACCCCTAGGAAATCCCCATGACCCCTTTTGACACATTGGAACACTCAAGTGTGTCTTAAGGGGTCTTAGGCATTCTTAAGACACATTTGATCATTCCAATGTGTCAAAAGGGGTCATGGGGACTCCCTAGGGGTCCTAGTACACCTTATCATGCATTAGGACACCTAGGGAATCCCCGTGACCCCTTTTGACACATTGGAATGCTCAAGTGTGGCTTAAGGGATCCTACGGACCCTTAAGACATACTAGAGAATTCCCATGTGTCAAAAGGGGTCACACAGACTCCCTTTGGGTCCTAGTATGCCTTATCATGCATTAGGACCCCTAGGGAGTCGCCATGACCCCTGTTGACACATTGGAATGCCCAAGTGTGTCTTAAGGGGTCATAAGACCTCTTCGGACACACTTGACCATTCTAATGTGTCAAAAGGGGTCATGAGGACTCCCTAAGGGTCCTAACGCATGATAAGGTGTACTAAGACCCCTGGGGAGTCCCCATGACCCATTTTGACATAATGGAATGCTCAAGTTTGTCGTAAGGGTTCCTATGACCCCTTAAGACACACTTGAGCATTCCAATGTGTTAGAAGGGGTCATGGTGACTCCCTAGGGGTCCTAGTATGTCTTATCACATATTAGGAACCCTAGGAAGTCCCCATGACCTCTTTTGACACTTAGGAATGTTCAAATGTGTCTTAAGGGGTCCTAGGACTCCTTCGAACACACTTGAGAATTCCAATGTGTCAAAAGGGGTCATGGGCACTCCCTATGGGTCCTAACACATGATAAGACATAATAGGACCCCACGGGAGTCCCTATGAACCCTTTTGACACATTGGAATGCTCAATTTTGTCTTAAGGGGTCATAGGACCCCTTAAGAGACACTTGAGCATTCCAATATGTCAAAAGTGGTCATGCGGATTGCCTAGGGGTCCTACTAAGCCTTATCATGTGTTAGGGCCCCTAGGGAGTTCCCATGACCCCTTTTGATACATTAGAATGCTCAAGTGTGTCCGAAGGGGTCTTATGACCCCTTATGGCACACTTGAGCATTCTAATGTGTCAAAAGGGGTCATGGGGACTCCCTAGGGGTTCTAACGTGTGATAAGGCATACTAAGACCCCAAGGGATTCCCCATGACCCCTTTTGACACATTGGAATGCTCAAGTATTTCTTAAGGGGTACTACGACCCCTTAAGACACACTTGAGCATTCTAATGTCTCAAAAGGGGTCATGGGGATGCCCTTGTGGTCCTAGTACACCTTATCACACATTATGACTCCTAGGAGGTCCCAATGACCCCTTTTGACATATTAGAATGCTAAAGTGTGTCTTAAGGGGCCCTACAACTTCTTCGGACACACTTGGGCTTTCCAATGTGTCAAAAGGGGTCATGGTGACTCCCTAGGGGTCCTACTATGCCTTATCACCCGTTAGGACCCCTAGGGAGTCCACATGACCCCTTTTGACACATTGGAATGCTCAACTATGTCTTAAGGGGTCTTAGGACCCCTTAAGACACACTTGAGCATTCCAATGTGTCAAAAGGGGTCATGGGGAGTCCCTAGGTATCCTAGTATGCCTTATCATGCATTAGGACCCCTAGGAAGTCCCCATGACCCCTTTTGACACATTAGAATGCTCAAGTGTGTCTGAAGGGGTATTATGACTCCTTAACAAACACAAGCATTCCAATGTGTCAAAAGGGGTCATGAGGACTCCCTAGGGGTCCTAACATGTGATAAAGTGTACCAGGACCCCAAGGGAATCCCCAGGACCCTTTTTGACACATTAGAATGCTCAAGTGTGTCTTAAGGGGTCGTAGGACCCCTTAAGGCACACTTGAGCATTCCAATGTTTCAAAAGGGGTCATTGGGACTCCCTTAGGGTCCTAGTACACCTTATCACATGTTAGGACCCCTAAGAAGTCCCGATGACCCCTTTTGACACATTGGAATGATCAAGTGTGTCTTAAGGCATCCTACAACCCCTTCGAACACACTTGGGCATTCCAATGTGTCAAAAGGGGTCATGGGGACTCCCTATGGGTCCTCGTACACCTTATCACATGTTAGGACACCTAAGGAGTCCACATGACCCCTTTTGACACCTTGGAATGCTCAAGTGTGTCTTAAGGGGTCTTAGTACCCCTTAAGACACACTTGAGCATTCTAACATGTCAAAAGGGCTTAGGGGGACTCCCTAGGGGTCCTAGTATGCCTTATCACGTGTTAGGACCCATAGGAAGTCCCCATGATGCCTTTTGACACATTGAAATGCTCAAGCATGTCTTAAGGGGTCCTAGGACCCCTTCGGACACACTTGAGCATTACAATGTGTCAAAAGGGATCAGGGGTACTCCCTAGGGGTCCTAGTACTCCTTATCATGTGTTAGGACTGCTAGGAAGTCCCAATGACCCCTTTTGACACATTAGAATGCTCAAGTGTGTCTTAATGTGTCCTATGACCCCTTCGGGCACACTTGAGCATTCCAATCTGTCAAAAGGGGTAATGGGGACTCCCTCAGGATCCTAATGTTTGACATGGCATACTAGGACCCCTAGGGAGTCTTCAAGACCCCTTTTCACACATTGAAATGCTCAAGTGTGTCTTAAGGGGTCGTAGGACCCCTTAAGATACACTTGAGCATTCTAATGTGTCAAAATGGGTCATGGGGACTCCCTAGGATCCTAACGTGTGATAAGGTGTGCTAGGACCCCTAGGGAGGCTCCATGACCCCTTTTGACACAGAATGCTCAAGTGTGTCTTAAGGGGTCTTAGGAGCCCTTTGGACACACTTGAGCATTCCAATGTGTCAAAAGGGGTCATGGGGACTCCCTAGGGGTCATAACACGTGGTAAGGTGTACTAGGACCCCTAGGGTGTCCCCATGACCCCTTTTGACATATTGGAATGTTCAAGTGTGTCTTAAGGGGTCTTAGGACCCCTTCGGACACACTTGAGAATTCCAAAGTGTCAAAAGGGGTCACGGGGACTTCTTAGTGGTCCTAATGCATGATAAGGCATACTAGGACCTATAGGGAGTCCCCATGAACCCTTTTGACACATTGGGAGGCTCAAGTGTGTCTTAAAGGGTCTTAGGACCCCTTCGAACACACTTGAGTGTTCCAAAGTGTCAAAAGGGGTCATGGGGACTACGTAGGGGTCCTAACACTTGATAAGCCTTACTAGGACCCCTAGGGAGTCCCCATTACCCCTTTTGATAGATTGGAATGCTCAAGTGTGTTTTAAGGGGTCCTAGGACACCTTCAGACACACTTGAGTGTTCCAATGTGTCAAAAGGGGTCATGGGGACTCCCTTGGGGTCCTAACATGTGATAAGGTGTACTAGGACCCCTAGAGAGTCCCCATGACACCTTTTGAGACATTGGAATGCTCAAGTGTGTCTTAAGGGGTCGTAGGACCCCTTAAGACACACTTGAGTATTCCAATGTGTCAAAAGGGGTCATGGGGACTCCCTTGGGGTCTTAGTATTCCTTATCATGTTTTAGGACCCCTAGGGAGTCCCCATAACTCCTTTTGACAGATTGGAATGCTCAAGTGTGTCTTAAGGGGTCCTAAGACCCCTTCGATCACACTTGAGCATTCCAATGTGTCAAAAGGTGTCATGGGGAGTCCCTAGGGGTTTTAGTATGTCTTATCACATGTTAAGACCCCTAGGGAGTCCCCATGACCCCATTTGACACAATAGAATGCTAAAGTGTGTCCGAAGGAGTCTTATGATCCCTTAAGACACACTTGAGCATTCTAATGTGTTAAAAGGGGTCATGGGGACTTCCTAGGCATCCTAATGTGTGATAAGGCATACTAGGACCCCTATGGAGTTCCCATGACCCCTTTTGACACTTTGGAACACTCAAGTGTGTCCGAAGGGGTCCTAAGACCCGTTAAGACAAACTTGAGCATTTCAATGTGTCAAAAGGGGTGATGGGAACTCCCTAGGGGTCCTATTACATCTTATCACATGTTAGGACCCTTACAGAGTTCCCATCACCCCTTTTGACACATTGGAATGCTCAAGTGTGTCCGAAGGTGTCCTAGGATGCCTTAAGACACACTTGAGCATTCCAATGTGTCAACAAGGGTCATGGAGACTTCCTAGGGGTCCTAACATGTGATAAAACATACTAGGACCCCTAGGGTTTCCCCATGACCCCTTTTGACACTTTGGAACACTCAAGTGTGTCTAAAGAGGTCCTAAGACCCCTTAAGACACACTTGAGCATTCCAATGTGTCAAATAGGGTCATGGGGATTCCTTAAGGGTCTTAGTACACCTTATCATGCGTTAGGACCCCTAGGAAGTCCCCATGACCCCTTTTGAAACATTAGAATGCTCAAGTGTGTCTTAAGGGATCTTAGGACCTCTTAAGACACACTTGAGCATTCCAATGTGTCAAAAGGGGTTATGGGGACTCCCTAGGGGTCCTAGTATGGCTTATCACGCGTTAGGACCCCCAGGGAGTCCCCGTGACCCCTTTTGACATATTGGAATGCTCAAGTGTGTCTTAAGGGGTCCTACGACCCCTTAAGACACACTTGTGCATTCCAATGTGTCAAAAGGGGTCACGGGGACTCCCTAGGGGTCCTAGTATGCCTTATCACATGTTAGGACCCCGAGGGAGTCCCCATGACCCCTTTTGACACATTGGAATGCTCAAGTGTTTCCGAAGGGGTCGTAGGACCCCTTAAGACACACTTGAGCATTCCATTGTGTCAAAAGGCATCATGGGGACTTCTTAGGGGTCCTAACACATGATAAGGTGTACTAGGACCCCTAGGGAGTCTCCATGACCCCTTTTTACACATTGGAATGCTCAAGTGTGTCTTAAGGGGTCTTAGGACCCCTTAAGACACACTTGAGCATTCCAATGTTTCAAAAGGGGTCATGTGGACTCCCTAGGGGTCCTAACATGTGATAAGGCATACTAGGACCCCTAGGGAGTTCCCATGACCCAAATGAGATGTTAGTGAATGACTTCTTGCTAATACTACTCTTCCACCAGATCTAGATTTCAACCCTTTTGTGGATCTATAGGCTCAATCGTG
Organism: Chamaecyparis obtusa; assembly: GCA_027943335.1. Lineage (NCBI taxonomy): Eukaryota > Viridiplantae > Streptophyta > Pinopsida > Cupressales > Cupressaceae > Chamaecyparis > Chamaecyparis obtusa. Next base: position 564,365 of record BSBK01000554.1, on the reverse strand, counting down.
AGTCCACAGAATTGGCCAAGAGAAAAATGTAATTGTATATCAATTGATTACAAAATGTTTAGTGGAGGAGAAAATATTGCAATGATCAAGAAGAAAATTGGCTATGTAAAATCTAGTTATGAATTCTTTTAAGAATGAAACTATTAGGGAATTGCATGAATCACAAACCATGAAAATAACCTTCTACAACAAAGAACATTCAAGCTATAGAATTTATTAAATCTAAATTTAAACATCTTATCAGCATTCATGGAAGAGATTTCATTAGCATCCATGGAAGAAATTTCATTAAAACTTCAGACAAAATCATCTTAAAAAATTCATTAACTTTAGGCGAAATCATTTAAGACAGACAAAAACAAAATCGTATTACTCAGAAATGGAAGAGAAAGAAAATGAGATAAACCAAATTTATCAAATTCTTGCAATCTGCAACTTCTCTCCAAGTGGAAAATGACAATCCATGGATCCAAAATTACGGTAAAAATTAAATTCTTCAAGTAAGTCATTCAAAAACGTGCAGAATACTGGAATGCATGATGATTTATAGAGAATTTATGATGGACTATGCTATGCAAAAGCCCGCAATCCCTGTCATATCTCAGAGTAGTGATGAGAAGCAATGGTGAAAGTCTGAGACAAAGGTGGCCTTGGCATTGAAGTGGTAAGACATTCTTCATAATATCGGGGCAGCACCATTGAAACGATAAGGCTTTCCTCATAATGTTGTGCCGCCGCTGATCTCTTCTTTAAATTTATTAATGCGGTCAGTTCTATGACACCTGCATAATTTCTAGTACAACTGCTCATTTTACCAAACCCTTCTCCACTCTCCATAATCTTCGACTGGTTCAAAGGTCCATCCGGTTGTTCTTGTTTAAGCTCCCAATGACTCTATTGAGCTGCCAGATTATCAACAGGTGTGGTACAATTGTCTGGTGACCAAAATCTATTTTGAGAACCTTTTCAATTTAGTGTTTTAGTTGAAAAAGTAGGGAAAGATACCATTTCACAGCCACAGGCGGTGGAAACAGAGTGATTCTCTTTCCCTCTGCTTCTATAATCCGCCTCCAGTGAACTATTCTTCAAAGCCTCCATTTCTGCGTAGTTAGGGTTTTCGGCACCTGTAAAAGGCACAACTATGCCCCTATAGGGACTCATGCTCGTGCTCATAATCATATTAAATAATATTTAAAATGTAAAATGTATATTATATAATATTTAATATACAATATATAATCTAATATATAGTTTTTGATATTAATATATAATTAAATAATATTTAATGTAACATGTATATTATATAATATTTAATAAATATAATATATAATCTAATATATAGTTTTTAATATTAATATATATTAAATAATATTTAATGTAAAATATATATTATATAACATTTAATATATAATTGATATTATATAATATTTAATATATCTAATATATATATAGGTTTATGAAGGATGGAGAAATGGGAGGGAGAAAGTGGAGGCAAAGTGAAAATTCAAAATTGTGCATCATGTTCGGGTAAATATCGGGTACCTGATTAGGCTTGGTATTGCTTTGTGCACCAAACCTACATGGTCAACTATTGGAATGTCTCAAATACATGTTTTTCCCCTGTTTCTCTAAGTTCCAGACTTTGACAATGTAGCTGATGACTTTTTTTCACCAGAATTTGATAAAATCAAAAGGGTATCTTAAGGAGATCATCAGCTTTCTATCGATATAATTGCTGTCAAATTTTGAATTCGGTAAGTAATTATTAGTTATTTTTCAATTGAGCTACCTCTAAAGTGCTAATTTATATACTGATTGAAAAATGACTATAACTTTCAAACCATATAACATTTTTGAAATCCAAAAATTGCGTCGCATTCTATGCTTCGCCTACTATAAGGAATTTTTTTTTTTTTTTTTGAATTTTGTAAAGTTTTGAATGAGTTAAGGTGGTCAGACACAGGATTTTTTTTATTCTGAAAATGTTGTAGCAGAAAATTCATAATTAATAATTTTTTTGGAATAAAATTACAAAAAAATATGTGTCACATTCGGGCATGAGTCTACTACTTATATATAAAATCTTATGATAAAATATTATCATTTGATTATGATTAAGGTGGTCAGACATACACCTACTTCTTATTTTTTTCCTGAAATTTTTGTACTGCTACATTGAAATCTATACTTTTCACCAATCATACTAACTTTTTCTCAAAAAAGACCTAGTAGTTTAGAAACTACATTCAATTTTCTACAGATTCTATTCTTACAACTTTTTGATATTAGGTTCATAGCTAGTTGAAATTTTCACGTCAAGTTGACTAACCCCGATTTGCTGATTTTTCATTGCCACTTAAGGGCATAGTTTGGCCCCTCATGATCTTGCACATACCCTAAAAGTATGTTTAAATTATTGGTTTGTTCATTTACATTGTTTTTAATTCACTATTTATTCACTTATTTTCTTTATTTCATCATTTCTTTTCATCTAAATTCAAACTTCAAATAGTTAATTTTGTCAAATTTTAAAAATTCAATTTCATTTATTATCAAAACCATTTTAGTTTATCTTTAACAAAAGCATTTGTTTTTAAATTTTTTTGTTTCTATCAATTTTTGTAAACAAATCTTAATTAACATTATGTCTTTGTCTCTAATACTTTTTTATTCACGATTACACTCTTAATTCTAATTTTAAATCAATTTATCTCCTTTATTTTAAAACATTTAATAAAAAAATAATTTTTTAAAAAAGGATTCAATTTGTTTTATTCAAAGCTTCTTAACCTTAGAGTTAATTCTTTTTTCTTGTTCCTTAACATTAGTTTTTCCTTGTATCTCACTTTGCTAAGGTTAAATTAATCATTTAATTAGTTAATCATGTCTACCCTAATTCCAAAAATCAAGTTAAATAGCTCTAATTATCATCAATGGAAAACACACATCTCATTTATATTTCATTTTAAACATTTACTCCAAGTTGCTACAGATGCCACTACTGAATCAACTGCCTCTGCTGCTCAAACTATCAAAGATGCATGGCAAGTTCAAAATGAAGAAGCTCTTGGTCTAATTGGTATTTCAATTATTCCTGACTTATAAGTATTGATTGGACATTGCACCGAAGCTCATCAAGTGTGGGTCATTTTGCAACAAACCTATGATAGCTCCACCGAATCATGTAAGATTAAGCTCCAAGACAATTGGAAGACCTCAGGTATATTGACTTTAAATCCATGGATTAATTATTACTTAAATTTGATGCTATTAAAACACAATTAAGTGGTATAAATGTTATTTTAACTTATATTAAATTAATTACAATCATTCTAAAGAAATATCTTCCTAAAGAATTTCAACAGTTTATTAATAGCATACATTCTCAGCTTGCTATTCCTAGTTTATCTCCTCAATTAGCTTATGGTATATTTCAAAATCTTTTACATCAAGAGGAAGCAAAATTATTGCAATTTGGTACTCTTAGATCTTCTGAACATGCTTTTGTGTCTAATCATCAAAATCAAAATAATAGATCTTCTAATCATAACATTTCTAACAATAATCATAATTCTCGTAATAACAACTATAATCATCATAATAATTATAGATCAAATCATAATGGTCATTCTAATTTTCAACATTATAATAATAATTCTCGGCATAACAATAGTCATAATAATAGTTATCATAATAATCATAATCATTATAATAATAGACCTCATTGTACTTATTGTAGGAAATATGGGCATATGACCAACATTTATTTTAAGAAACAAAATCATGAGAAACCTTTTATTCCTTATAATCAAACTAATGAAAACTCTCATAATAATAACTCTCGTCAAGCTTTTATTTTTTGTTATGGGATATTTAATCCCCACTATGATAATTCTACTATTTGGGATGAACCCTATGATGTTGGCTATTCTTGGGATAACCCTCTATATTACTATCTTCCTACTCAAAAAAAATTAATTCAAAGTGATACTATGCACTCTCCTTATGATGAATTCCAATTTGATGATTTTTGGTCTCATTTTGATGATATTTTGGAACAAGAAGAGGAAATTATTTATAACTTTCTTAATGTCACATTGCCTTCTTTTTATTATCCTCTTAAAGATATGTTTATTACTCAAGATGAAATTCATGTTGAAGGTACTAATCCTATGATTGTTGTGGAGGTTAATGATAATGGTGATGATGCTTATACTAGCTCTCCTCCTCTTGATATTTCATATTATGATGAATATGTTACAGATTTATTTTATGCAATTGAAGATTGCATTTCTAATTATATGACTCATGATTCACAATATGATTTTTCTTTTGTTGATCCATTTCCATCTCTATTTTCTACTGGAAATGAATATTCAAAATGCACACATGCATCTAAAGCAGTTCTATGGAATCAAAGATTACTTGAAGATTTTGTCTCCCCTCAACAAGCACATACACCTTTATTTTCTCAAAGTGCTATTCACTTAGCCAAAAGTCCTATGTACCATTCAAGCTCCAAAGAACAAGTTGAAGAAATGGAAGATGATCAAGCCAAAGACATCCTAGTGAAGACTCTTTCAAAAGAAACATCTCAAAATCATTGTAAACATTTGGGTTTGACACCTATTGATGTAATCACCCCAAGTAAAGATTAAAGGGAGGTGTTAGAATTAGTAATATTTCCTTGGTTGTTTTATTTAATTTGAGGATAAACCAAGTTATCCTCCTTTTATTTATTTTAAGATATTCCTAAAGGAAGCTCTACATGTAATTTTGTCCTCTAGTCCAAGTGGGAGGACAACTCATATTTTGTAATTCAATTAATAAAGAAAATAGGTTATTCCTCCTTATGAGGATGCTCACACTTGGCACACACTTGTACGAACGTGGCACTCATTCACATAGGGAGTTACATGCAAACTCCTTCACTCATCTCTACTGAAAAGATGTTTCTCCACACACTTGACACTAATTTTCTCACAATTCTTTCACACAATTTCTCTCCTCTTGCATAGTAGTTCTATAATATTGTATTGAGCTTCTTTCTCATATTGTATTGAGCTTCTCTCTCTCTCTCTCTCTCTCTCTCTCTCTCTCTCTCTAGGATTTTCATGCCTCATTCATAATACACAAAGGGGTTTTTCTTTTCTTTTCCCCTTACAAAAATCTCTTGGCTCTTGTTGGATTCTTGGAGTTTTCTCATGTTTTGGTGTTTGATCTTGCATCTCTCTCACATTTGGTTTATGGTAAAATCCTTCTTGCACTTCACTTCTTGGATTATTTTTTTATCTTGTTTCCATTATTTTATTTCTCCTAAAAAATTTTTCTAAAAATATTTTTTTTACTTTTATAAGATTTAGGTGATTAATTAACATGTCAAAACACAGATAAAAAATATTACATTTGCTCTTCTAAAAAATACCATGGTCATCAGGTTTTCAATGAGAGCCATATCCTCTACAATATAATAATGGCATCTAATCTTGCAATTTGTACACAAATGGGATGTTGAACCATCCTCATTCATATCAATATCTACCCCAACACATGTACCTTGGCAGTTGGGGCACATATGCTCAATGGATTGGGATAAGCCAAATGATGTATCTACTGATGATTGAGGAGACATAGGTGTTGATCTATCCTCTCACTCGTAAATTTTGGCATAATTTTTAATGCACATTAGTCTATTTTTTGATGCAATTTGGTTGACTAAATGACCATTTTTGTTGTCAAATTTTCTTCATTGATATTTCCACTAGTTTTTTTTATTATCAAACATTCAATTGGCGTAGTGGTTGAAATTTTGACCATATTAATGTCAAAATAACCTAGTAGGTGGTCAAGCATGGCTGACATATTAATGCAGAATTTTGACCAAACTTGGTCGAATGATCGACTAGTTTTTACGTCGCGAGTATAGTGTGGACATCAATTTAAAAATTTGATTTGGTCAAAATGTCGACGACGTCATGAGTTTTAAAAATATATATATGTTAGTAGCCAATCTTGTATTAACCAATATGAAGTTAACTGCAGTCTTGTATTTGAATGTACCATTGAATGTCTCGTGACTCTTCAAATTCTCTTATTTTCCAATTCATATGATCTCAGATGACAGATAAAGATGCAGAGGGCTTTGCACTCAAACTATTGCTTAAGTAAGCCTTTGATGAGAAGAATAGTAGGATGATAGAGTTGTTTTTTGATGCCTTGTCACTAGTTGCATCCCCCTCTTCATTAAATAGGCCATTTAGGTATAAGAAAAAAATTTATTATGTTCTCATAATTGATGAAATAATTGATTCCTTTAGACCTTCAATTTTGATGAGCTAGAGAAGTTTATTAATAGGTTTGGATGGTTTCATGAGCTAAAGACTATGAATAATTTTTTTCATCCCTGGAACCTTGAAATTTTGAGCTTCTCTTTGTTTTGAGAATAGTGGAACATTGTCTACTTAATAGGGCCAACCACGTGAAGGTTAAAGCTCATCTGGCCCCTCCAAGGAGCCTCTTATGACCCCTTATGATACTTTAAGACCTCTAAGATGTATTCTTAGGGATCCTAAAGAGTCATAAGGGGTCATAAGGGGTCAATTGACACAATATCTGAGAAACATAAATGTAGGAATCATGTTCACAATTCTTTGGAGATACAACATAATTGAGTGCTATATTCAAACAATGCAACATGGCCACTACTCCTCTGGTTCTAAGTTGTTAGTGTAGGACCCTACACTATCAACTTAGAACTAGAGGAGTAGTGGTTTACACTGAAAACTTAGAACCAGAGGAGTAGTGGCCGTGTTGCATTGTTTGAATATAGCACTCAATTATGTTGTATCTCCAAAGAATTGTGACCATGATGCCTACATTTATGTTTCTCAGCTTTTGTGAGATTAAAAGTCTTCTAAGGAACATTTCATATCTATGTGGAACTGTGTAGGATCATCACCAAAATGGGTTTTAGATCAGAAAAATTATTTTCACTTAATAATTATGAAGCCATAAATGGTATACTAATTATTTAGGATTGTAAGTTTCTATTGATGGCTTCAAATTACCAAGATTCATATAGAGAAAGGTGTTTCTCTTGGAAAATAGCTGATGTTGATTGATGAAGAAGATTTGAAAATGATGATTGATCCAATTTAGATTGGTGAAACATTTTCAAATCTTATTCATAATCATCATCAAATGAAAATATTCAAATATTCTTTGTAATCATCGTTCATCATCTCAATATTCTACAATCATCTTCTCTCAAATGATTATCCTCGAAAAGAGGCTAGTATCAAGAAAATACCATGAAAGAGGATAGTAACATATTTTTAACTTCTTGGTAGGAAAATCCTTCAAATTGGCTATTGTGATTAACATGAAAAAGTACTTACCTCCATTTGAAGTGGGGTTTTATTTTCTTCTATCGCCCCAATTTCCTTCATAGATTCTTGCAAGTATGCTACTATGAAAACTTTAGCCTCTTTCAATACTGCTTCTCCTGGAAAATCTAGCTCTAAAGCTTTATATAAATTTAGAATGTTTTCTAGTTTAGTATATTATTTACTAGGTTTGATGATGATGAGTTCTACTTTCTCACCTTTGAATTTTTGAATTAAATCTTCTAACAAATGGAATATATTTTACTAATTGTAAAAATTGAGTCTATAAAGTTAAATTAAAAAGGAATTCAAAAATTTATCACCTGATGAAACATCATAAGTATTCAATTGAATCATATGAAATCCTAATGCTGTCATGTTGAGATCTTCAATAATATTTTGATTCCAGCTCCTATTAATGATGACAAGTTATTTGACCATGAAACATGCTAAAACATAGTACGACATGGATTTTAAAGAGCCTTATAGATTTAGTATTTATAGTAGCTGCATAAATACATACATTAGAATTTTTTTAAAGAAAATATGCATACCTATAAGCATAGTCAAGTGCCATTTTTATTTTATCTTGAAAATATCTAGCTATTCCCAAGCATTGTACAACATCAATGAACCAAATCATTTGAAGTAGACCGAATTCTTCTCCTTTGTTGGAAAATATTTTTCAAACATCATTAATTAGTGTTTTCCTACATTCACAATATAGGGAATCCTAGTTAAAAATGGTGGGAATCACATATTCTAAGGGGGCCAGAAGTTGGCATATAGGAGTTGAGAAGAAGGTTGTGTGGCATGTGAGGAGGCTAGTTGCAAAGAGGAAGTTGATCAATGGGAGACCTTTTGAAAAAGGTCAACGAATGGGTTATGAGTAGACCCAAAAATTTTCTCAAGTTAAGGAGAGGCTAAGTCCACAAGGGCTTGATGGAGAAGAAGACTTATGGGCAAGGTTTGAAGCCATAATAATAGAATGGAAAGATAAGGGAGGAAAGCTGAAAGAATATCAAGAAAGGAATTATGAAGGCATTGAAGAATTTGCATCTTGGATCACATATATTTCTTGAAGCATTTATGTATTGGATTGCAACCAAATAATTTATAACACAACGATATATATCGTTTGTTGACGTGTTTTCTTCCCTATTGTTTTTCTCACTTTTAAATGTTGTTTCAGTAATACATAGTATTGTTATTTTGGAGTGTGAGTTTTTTTCTCCCAAAATGGTTTTCCCCATGCTATTTCATGTGTTCTATGGTATAATCATTATGCATTTTATTATAATCTCCTTGAAAATGTGTTTTTATTTTGTAACAATTAAGGTTTGTAAAGAAAATTTGTGCTAGATCTCCCCCACGAGATTAGTGTTAAGAATATTTTTTCACAACTTATCTTCCTTTAATAAAATGTCCATTGAGAACTTAACATTTATCAATTGAATTTTCCACCTATTATTTTGTAATAGAAACTTAATAAGATCTCCTTCATTTATATCTGTAATATGAAACTTGTCATAGATAATAGTTGGAAAGCTTACAATTTGGTTGAGAGTTTTGAATTCTCATACACCAAAAGGAGTACATTGTTAGAAAAGACAAGATAACCTAAACAATACATTTTTAGAAAAGACATTCTTAAATAATAAAAGTAAGAGTAGCTTTCAATAAATTTTGAGTAAATATTTTCTTAGAAATTTTGAATTAGTTGTAACTGTACCTTTTCCTCTAGCTGTATCTGTGATATCAGTAAGTCCAATGAAAAATCTACATTTCTAATCAATAAGTCCAATGAAGTTTGTGAATGTTCCAAAGAAAAAATTCCTTGTAACTTGTTAACTTAAGGATTTTTTTACCTTGAGTAGGAGTTCTACTAGTACTAGCCTCACTATGATGTCCACGAGTAGTTACTTGAGTACACAAAAATTCCTGTAAGAAGAACACATACATTTTTTAGTTCATGACATAAAAGAGTATAAAATAAAAACTTTTATTGAACTTTTGTTATAACTAAAGATTCATTACTACTTACTTCATAACAATGTGCTTTCCACATCAATTTCTCTTTCCTCACCAGCATCTCCTTAGTTGGATTTGGAACAACCAAAATGGCAAGAATTTTTGCACTGACTTTTTTTAATTTTTTTTTACCATATTTACTGGGTTAGGTATATTTGGGATATCCTCATCCATATCTGCATCTATTTCCTCTATTGTTGTAGGTTATTTTACCCTATACTAAACATCAATTTGTGACAAGAATATCTATAAAACTATTAGAATAACTCCAAAACCCTAAAGAAAAGAACATAATAATATAACATTTTTCAAATATCTAATTTGTACAATTACAATAAGGTTTACCTTTGTTGAAGACTAGGTGGGAGGAGCATCCCCACAGTTTTTGTCATGTACTATATCCATGTCATCCTATGACAAAGATTAAATATAAAAACTTCAGTAAAGTGAAAGCAATAGACTTATCAAAATAAACTTATTAATAAAATGGTATATTGGAGTCATAAACTAGAGCTTAGTTTAAATGGTATATAGTACTTACCATCCCCATGATAGTAATTTTTTTTGTATCGATGCGATTCAAATGGTAATCTATTATCATTTCTTTCCCTACACTTATTGAGTTTATCATACATACAAAAACATAATTCCCCTCACGTGCCTTGAATATGCAATTGGGTTGCTTATTCATTGACCCAAGTTGCGTACTATTTAAAAAAAACACAATATTCCCTATTTATTTTGGTCTCCCATAAATGTACATAGAAAACCTTTTACTTTGATCATTTTCTTTCCATTGTATATAATTTGTTGAAAGTGCATACCTACGCATACTTTTTTATATTGAACAATCAACATCCAATCATTGTAATTGTAACAAGGTCTAACATACTCCATCAATTCAACAACTTTGTTGTAACATACCTTAATTCCATCCATGAAAAATAGTCCCAAACCATGTAACGAGGATGGAGCTATTTGATATATCCTCTCATTAACACAAAAATTAGAGTTAATTGGAGGTAGCTCCTTGGGTGCCCATTCTTTCTCAAGATGTGTGTACCAAAAGTGCACCTTGATGTCACCTTTGGTCTCATGATCATAAGAACATGACCCCCCTTCAGCAAGGAAAAATTGCATGCATTTATTAAAAATATTTCTGATCTTTTGACCTCTAGTTGATCTCTCTATTTTACCCATACTACATGTCAAACTTTCTTCTACCATTCCTGCATTTCCCTCATTCGAGGAAGACAAATCTAACAAGTACATATTTGGTGGTTCGTGTAGTTCATCAAATGAGATATACATGAGTTGGTAAGGAGTTGATATTTTGCTATATGTGTAGGCTAGTACTGTTAAATCATGAGAAAGTTAATACCTTATTATTAAACCATTCAATGAAGATGGGCGTAAAGAGAAAGCAAGCAATTAATAAACTATTTCTATAGGGCGTATTAACTTACACCTTATGATCCATGTCACCATGGAGGATCCTCGTCAAAGGGGCTAAATTTATTGTCACCAAGCACAAACATAGGAAATAAAAAAGGGACAAAAAACATGAAATAAGAAAAATCATTAGGGCTATAGAAAAATCATTAAGACTATAGAAAATTAAGCTCTACAAATCGACAATTTTGATGCTTTGCCATTACAAGAATTGAGCATTCATCATGTGGTACTTCTTGGTGTATTAAATTTAATTATGTCAGGCACAAAATATTCCATTTAAATATGTTAAAATTTTTCCTAGTAATGATTTGGGGAATGCAATCATGTAAAACATAAACATAGACCACTTGGGTCACTGGAAGTACACCAGGGTCATTGGAAAACCTTGGAAGGAATGGAAGGACAAACATAGCCAACATGGGTCATTTGATTGTAATGAAATAATATTTGGTCATTTGATGACATTTTCATTTTATTTGTAATGATTGAGAATCCTTTGTAAAGGATCAAACATGTAAGTCATTAATGGCATTTGTAAGGGCTAAGAGTACCTAGGGGTTACTAGGGGTGATTAGGTTAATCCTAGGTTAGTTGCATTGGGATAATAACCTATAAAGGTCCAAATGAATGTAAAATGGACACTAGAGCCATCAAAATGATGTAAATGCACATGAAGTGCAAAAATGTGAAATTTTCCTATATTGGCAAAATAAGGCCTAAAATGATAAATGAGGGTTTAAGAATAGTTTGAGGGTTTAAAGGTAGGATGAAGTCCTAAACACATTTAAAAAGGTTATGGAAATAATATAAATGCCTAAGGGGTAAGAGGTTGTCGAATTTGAAAACTAGTTGTCAACTAGACAACAAAGGTTAACAAAAAACTATTTGCAAACAATCAATAACTGACTGTTACCGCTCTAAGGAAGTTTGTAAGAGGTTTATTTTCCTTGAGGATGCAAGAGTTTGAATAGAAGAGTAGGGGGAGTTTGGTGGATGATTGAAGATTAGAAGAAGAAATGTAAATATACTTTTGACCAATGAAATGTAATTTTAATGTACTCTTCATGTCTCTGCCTGTGTAGGCACAATCCTCACTTTGGCTGTCTAAATCTCTTCTCTCGATGAAAATGTGGATAGAAAAGGAATAGGAAATGGTGGTTAATCATTCCTTTGTAGTTTTGAATGGTTCTTGTGAATTTTAAAATTTATTAGGTCCCTATTTCAATTCACTATTCCTGTATAGTCAGGGTGTGCAACAATCAAATAAACCTTATATAATGGTGTATTGATGTGATCCCTCACTCCCATGGATTGTAGGGGATGTAGAAAGGGATTTTTTTATGTATTGAATGTTTTAAAAGATGTTTGTTTGTAGATTGGAACCAGGGAAGGAAGATTGGAACTTTGATTGCTTGGAAAGTACCATGGAAGGGTCACTTGCCCTTGGGACAATCAAGGTTTGAAGCATTTGTCCACATGAGAACTATTTTTTATGGCATAGAGTGTCATAATATGTTGATGTCATGGTGTTTGACCCTTTAGACCAAATACAATTTTTTGTCAAGTTGACAACCATGTTGTCAACTTGACAAATTTGAACTTATGTTCCCCTATTACATCATAGAGATGGTCCTTTATAAACTCAAACATAACCAAATCCCTTATCCCACCCTTAAGCTATTGAACTCATCAATTGCCTATAATATCCCATAATATCCCATTAATACATGTATTAGCCTTTATAGGATTTTCTGACCCAATGTGACTTCATGACCTTTTGAAGTGGCTCTAAAGGCCCACAGACATCCATATAGGGTATTACATACACTTTTAATGCATTTCCACCTTATGAACCTAAAAAATGATCAATTAAGTCTTAGGTGCCAAAATGACTTACATACCAACAAGACACATGGGTGTTATAATGACTACTACAACCTCATTAAATAATTCCCAATATCAATGATCATTGCAGTCAATATGAAGGGTGCAACCAAGTTTGAGGAAATATTATATCATGGAAAGCCACATTGAACTCCATTATGGATAGTCCCTAGATGTCTTCATCAAAGTGCAAAAAGATGTAAATTTGCATTTGTATGTAAATATGGCCTAAAAGGCTCATGAAGAGGCTATGGTGTTGGAAAAATGGTCAGAACTCCCCTCGGGATTCATGGCATGGTTTAATAGCCTCCTATGTCTTCTATAAGTCTAGTGGTTGTATCGGGCATTAACAGGTTGATCTTTTAGTGCAACGACAACCACTACTTGTAACAAGTGGTATCAGAGCTTGGTCATAGGTTTGAATCCCCTCGGGTAATGCTGAGGGGGAGATTGTTGGAAAAATGGTCAGTTTTCCTCTAGGGATTCATGGCATGGTTTAACAGCCTCCTGTGTCTTCTATAAGTCTAGTGGTTGTATCGGACATTAACAGGTCGATCTTTTAGTGCAATAGAAACTGCTACTTGTAACATATGGGACTAAGAGTAAGTTAAGAGGTTGTTTATAAACCTTTGAAATGTCCAAAAATGGGCATTGGTTGTCATGTTGTTGAGTTGACAAAAACAAATTAACATTTTGCTATGTTTGCATTAGAGGAACAGTCAGTTTTGACTATTGTAGGAGTTAGAAGTCAATTATTGGAGTTGGTTGTCAAGTGTTTGAGGTTTTTTTAGAGGACATCCACATAAGTGGATAATGTATGTAGAGGTTGGTGTGTTTGGGTACCATTGAAGATGGTCTTGAATCAATAAACAACAAAGCTTTCTCTGCAATCATTATTCAGCCCGTGGGTACATTCATCAAACCAATGAATTCAAATTCTTTGAATTAACATGTTTTGATTGGAAAATGGAGTGAAAACATTTTATTGTGATTTTCTTATAATTTCATGACATTTTTGTATCATTTCATCTACATTTGAAGGTAGAGGAATCAACTTTGTGTTGACCATTCTTGGGTTTTGTTTTGCAATCAGCAATTTGGGATTGAAGTCTCCTTAAATGGATTGACTCTCCCACCCTTGTGAATAAGGTGATTTTTGGGAGGGTCAAATTAATGTATAATATCCTTGTAAGATAATTTTTGAATACAGGTATATGGTGTATGGAGTTGAAGAGACCACACAAGGGTGGTGAAATTTTCATTGAAGGGTACCCAATTTCGCACCAATCATTATTGTGAGTGAATACCCTTAAGAATGGGTGTATTTTGTGATGGATCATTGTTATTGGAGTCCATATAGGTGTGTTAGATTCAATGGGGGGATCTACAGAGATTTTCTAAGGTCCTTTTAAAAAATCCCTAGCCTAATGACCCTAGGAATGAGGGTTTGATGTCTAGAAGAAGAGGTAAGTGGTAACGACCTAAAAACTTGAAAATCTATTATTTCTAACCCTTATTCAAGATTTTTTCTTGGCTGGGAGTCAAGGGAGTGACTTATTTGATGATTTTCTTTGTAAATGGGGGTTTATTAGGCCTATTTAGTTTCTCAAGAAAGATATCACACCCCTCTGCATCAGACATCTTTATCTTGTTAGGAAATCCTAACATCAATCATTTTGATCTACTGTTTTCAATGTTGATAGTTATGGTATAGGTATTGATTATAGTTTTAGGATTATCATGTCCAAGGTGACACCCCAACTTTGCATAAAAAACACAATAATGCAACACTAGGCACATAGATTTGTTGGGCCCTAAATTAAATCACACCTTCCTCATATTCTTAATAAACCTATTGTCCAAATACAAAAATATCTCATTGGTCCCTTTTCCTATCTCTAATTGCAACCCAAATACCCTCATATAATCTTCCCATGATTCAATGAGTCAAAAAAACCTTTTATAATTAAGCAAAGTAACACAATTCCAAAAATTTCTTGATAGGTAAAGTTTCAAAATATTTCAAAGGAACTCTAGGTTAGTGTCTCCTTTACAATGGACATTTATTGGCATAATTTTACAAAGTACCAACTACACTTGAGACAAGAACCAAAATTAATACATCCTCAACAACAATGCCATTTGTTATCTCTCAAAGTAGTGGAACCCCAAACCCCTCACAAAAAACTGCACCTTAAGTACTTGGGATGCCAACTATGGTTAATAGGTTGAGGCTTATGATTAGGAAATGAGAAAAATATACCAAGTAATAAGGATTAGTAATTCCTTCTCCTTTAGGCTCTACTTGGCCAAGAGTGTGTTCCCCGAGCCTTTGAGACAAGACAATTTATAAAAAATGAGAGATTATATTCAAAGTCTTAACAACCATGCCCAATGCACAATAAACTCTAAAATATGCAAGTATATGTCATTGTTGGCTGCAACTAGACTACTAAGACCTCCAAATAATCCAATGAGAACCTTCTCGCATATGCACCCAAAGATTTTTTTTGTCTTATTTTAATTAACCAGGTATATAAATATCTTGTAATGGTTCCTCGTCATGTGTCTAGAATGTTGTTGTTGAGAAGGGAATTGAAACTAAATCTTTATGAACAAATATTGACCAAGGTGTTATCAAATTTTATCCCCAAATAGAAGAAATAAGATATAGTATAAATGGATTTCACTAGGTATATAAATTTTCTTAACACTTCATACAAGATCATAACTGTGGATGTGGAATAAAACTAAATGAAAATCCTTACAATGCAGATAATGAGTCCAAATGAAAATATAGATAATCCTCCTTCATGCACTACCCTTCTTCACTGTGGGGAATAATAGAGAGATAATGTGGTCCAAATGAAAATGCAAATAATCCTCCTTCACGCGCTACCCTTCTTTTCCATGGGGAATAATGAAGTGACAAATGAAACCCTTTTTTTTAAAGTTATGCCCATGTTGGTCACCATTTTGACCAATACTGTAGTGGTCAAAATTGTGACCAACACGAGCATAACATAAAAAAAATTCAAAGTTTTCTTCTATAATTCAGCCAACCAAAACCTTTTAATTTGTTGGTTGAAATAATTGGTGGATAAATAAGGTCAAATGTACTAGTATCTAGTCTGACTAAATGAGTACCATGTTGAATAATGATATTAGTCACTGATGCAGTTTCTTGAAGATTATATAACCCCATAGACTCATTCAGGGCTACTGGGACCATGACATGAACCATAGGTATTTTAGCTACTTGCCTCCTATGTTGTGGCTCTACCACCCTACATGCCCTAATTCTATCTTATGAAGAGCCTCTCCCTCTATCTTGGAACTTCCATATGTCAAATTAATTCAGCTTCAAGCTGAGGATAAACTCACAATACAACTTTCTCAAAAAATATAGAGGCATCTCTCCCAATTATTACAAGGTGGTTGGTCAAAGACCATATACCACCGATCCTAAAAATTTTCTTTCATCGTAGCATAAACACACCAATGTATAGGAAATCAAATCATATCAATAAGTAGGTTGTTACTAGTGCTAGGATTGGTAAAAAGATCACATATGTCATCTTTATGTATACCCTTTCTTTTCACCTCATCACATGATAGACCATCTACATAACATGCATGACATCTATCCCTCCATGAACCCCATTTTTTAATCTATCTAGATACCTCATTCACACTATTGGCCATTGTTTCTAGTGTTTCCACGAGGCATGAGTGGTACTCCTGAGAAGAAGACCTCAACCTATTCACTAATATAGAAATTTGGGCAGTGTTTTGTGTCAAGCAGTTGATAAAACTATCATGTGTGGCCTATACATGATCTAATGGATGACATGGAGGGTTTTGGGGGTTGGTGGTGATTACTCAACAGTAACATTTTGAGGGTTTTGTGGTTGTGGGGTAACACCTTGAGGTTTTTCTTTTTTCTCATGTGCAATTTTTTTAGGGTTTTATTGTGTAGGTTGTGCATGAAGAGGTCTTTGTTGTCTCTTTCATGGTGTATGATTATTTTTAGAACCTGTCATCAAATTAATAAAAAAACATTCAATTCAAATTGAAACAAAAATAATAAAAACAAAAAATTCTTACCTAATCAATGGTGTGGCATGGTTGCAAATTTATCTAAATGCCAAAAAATCCCAAATTGTAAGAAAGCACTCAAGTTCTTTTTTTCACACCAATAAAGTGGTTTTCCACCATTTTTGGCATTGTAATATGTTATTATCCATGGGGTTTTTTAAAAACTATATGTTCCTCATAACTCGTGTGGGTTATGAAGAACTTTTAGTTCTTCATAATCCACACAAGTTATGAGGAACATTTTTTTTAATTCTTTTATTGAGGATTGGAAAAGGCTTGGTTTTCCCAAGCCTACATGTTTTGAAATTCAAATAATCCACACGGGTTATGGAAAAAAAAATTATGTGGCCACTTTTTTTACCAAAAACTTGGTGCACTTACCCAATGAAAAGATATATTAGTTAAAACCACTATATGGTAGTTCTAGATCATTAAAATGTAAAAATAAATGATGAATCTAAAGGTGAAAACCCAATTGTGGCACTTAATATGAGAAAATTGACACTTTACTTGACCATTATGAAGAGAGGTCATCTATTTTGATAGAACCAATGGAGAAGAACAATATTGGAACTAAAGCATAACCAAAAATCATTAACCTAGTAACATCTTGAACCAAGGAAGAAAGGAAAGAGTTTATTGAATTCCTCAAAGAATTAAAATTTAACTTTGCATGGTCATATGCAGACATGATAGGATTAGACCCAGATCTCATCATGCATCCTTTGAATATAGCTCCATGGGTTAAGCCAGTTAAGAAAAAGTTGAGAAAAATTCATCCCCACATAACTTTATTTTCCAAAGTAGAATTGAAGAATATTTTAGATACTGGTTTCATTAGATCCATTACTTAAGAAAAATGGATCTCAAACATAGTGCTAGTTAGAAAACTAGATAAAGCCTAGATAATTTCAAATTAGAGACCTAGTCCTAAGAGATAACCCTAGAAATTAGAAAGAAAGAGAAAATAAAGGAAAATTTGGGGCAAATTAGCTAGGACCCTTTATTTTGACATATTTCTATGGAATGGGGACATATAAACTAGACACTTGTGATGTGGATGAGACTCAAGAACGCATCAATAGCATTTACTTAAAGAGGTTTTATACCTAAAAAGATGAAAGTGTAATACTTAAAAGAGTATAAGATGAAAGAGTATAAAATTAGAAAGCATCATTTTGTATAGAAAAAATTGATCATGAAGAAATCCAAAAACAACAAAAATTGAACCTAAAGAAAGCACAAAAACATAAAAAATGAAAATAATCCAAAAACAGTGAAAAGAGATCTTGAAGAAAGAAAACATTTAGGAAGTGATCTTGAAAACATTGTTATCTTGGTGAAAACCTAGTAAATAGACTCCTTGGTAAAAATAAAATAAAATAAAATTTAAAAAAATTACAAATAAAGAGAAAAAGATAAAAGTGCCTTGGTGAAAACCAAGCAATAAGCGTCTTGGTAGAAAAAAAACAAATCAAAGAGAAAAAGGAAATAAAATCAAGTGGTGAAATCTTTGTCAATAGGTACTACTTGTCATAAATTAAGTCAAGCGTACTTGCATTTTCTTTTGCATTCACCATCCGTGTATATATCCTTTTATTGTGTCCTTTGTACAAAGTCATAATAAAGTCTCAAAGCTGCATAATCAAAGCTTTGTCATGGTTTTGAAATTTGTATAAATGTAATATCATTGTCAAATAAAAAATAGAAGCACAAATCCAAAACTAGTGAGCTCATTAAAAGAGACAAAAGTTGACACAAATCATTATCACAAACCAAAGCTCATGACACTTGAAATTTTGGATCTATATCAAATTTCAAAAATCTAAAACTTCCAATCAATATCCAAAAATTTGACACATCCAATCTGCAAAATAAAATCTAACCAAACTTAAAAAGGATCTAAGCATGAATAAATATCAAAATAAATGAAATTATTTTGAAATATGGATCCACAAAAAAAAGAAAAATGTGTTACTTTATTTTTGAATCGTGTCTTTTTAGCAAATTGATGATGTCATGGACTAGATGAGAAATGATAGAAGCATCATTTTTTCTTGATTTCTACTTGTAAGGTTGATTCATAGAAATATGCAAACTCATCTAATGACACGTTCATAAAAGAATCATTGAGGACATTTGCATATGAAAGGGATCAAATATTTTTTTGTTTATGCAAATGGATACCTTGGACATTTAGATTTGTCATATCTTAATGTCAAAATCCACTTGCAACATTGAAACTGATGAAAAAGGTATTCATACTCCCATGTTTAAACCACTAATATTTGTACCAATTTCATTATTAAAATCTAAGGAAAGAGGTATTCATATCACCAATGTTGAAAATCTAACTAGTGAGGGTTTTTCCAATTTCATGATTCAAAAAAGGTCAATGATGAAAATAGAAAAATAAATCAATCTAGTGATAAGTGACAATTTAGTTTCATTTTACATTTACTTTAGATTAATCTTGCATTATAGTTTTTATTGGATTTCTCAAAGGGGTTGAAAGGTTAATCAAGGTTACATCATCAAATTTCTCTTTACGATGGAATATCTTGGACTTAAACAAAGATAACTACATTTTAATTTAGATTATTACATCTACGTTCATTTGAATTTAGTTACATTTCCTTAAAATTATTAACATCATAGCATCGTTGCATCATATTACAACATCATATGTAAATTGTTGGAGATTTGCTAGCAAGCTAGTGCTGATTGTATGTTTGTCATTGATGACAACATATGGTAAGTAGCATGCGTGGAAGACTTATGCAGTAAGATTTGAGTATATATAGCATGGACATGTTATCAGCATGATATCATGGATGTAGAGGTTAATTGTTAGTACAAACAATTATGTAGCAGCTTGTGTCAGCAGTGTTCCTGACAAAGTTACAGACAGTGTTCTATGTGTGATTGTCCATACATTTATCATGGAGCCTTATGCCTTTGGATATGTGATGGAGACATATTATTATTGATCCATTCATGGATGTAGAGTCTGATATGCAGTAGAAGTGATGTTATGTAGTTGCTATTCACTAGTTGTAGTTTCTTATGTTTATCCAGAAGAGCCAATAGAGATTATATTGGTACAAGAGTTGCACCTATCATTTCAATATGCATGCTTGGATTAGTGATTAGAGAAGAGTTAATAAGGTTTTTTTAAGAGTGCATGATATAATTCAGCTTGAGGAGAAAGTATCAGTTAAATTGGTAGAGCTGAAAGTATGTAGCGTGCATCTACACTTATTAATTTGGATAGGTCCCAGGTTCTGTTACGTGCTTAGTAGAGCTGACAGAGATATTATTGGAGAGTTTTATTGTTTCTCTAATATGATTTCAAGGTGGTGCTAATAGGCCAAATTTATTATATCATTTAGAGAGAATATATTTATAGGCAGTCATTTGTGATTGCTAAGACATGGTTCAAAGTTGGAAGAGAAGAGCAGAGCAGAGAGTGCGAAGTGTTGAGCCATTAGCAGAAGGTCTATGTGACCAAGTAAAGAGTACATGCTATTCATTGGAACTAATCAAGATAGTAGGTCTACCTCTCATCTCAACAAGATCCAGATATAGTGTGTATCTGTTATTCAAAAGGTTGCAGCCTTCACCCCTTTGAGTAGTGAGCTCTCGGATAGTGCATCCTCACCCCTAACAGGGTCAATCATAAAAGACTCCTAATAGGATCTGACCCTTGACCAAGTCAATATACTTATTACATTGTAAAGATCAACTCCTAATAGGGTTGTAAGATCTTCTAAAAAGGATCATTATACACTAGTGTAGTTTATTAGTGGGTGTCAATTCCCACCAGGGTTTTTACCTATTTGGGTTTTCCCATAACAAAAATATTGGTGTTGTGTTCAAGTGTTCTCTCATTTTGTTTATGGTTAAATTTTAAGTATACTTAATTGGATAAATAATTGAAACTTATAGATAACTTATTCACCCCCTGCCCCCCTCTCAGTTATCTCTTGGGACTATTCTTGACAATTGGTATTAGAGCCAAGTTCCTTAGAGAGAAATTTTAATAGCTTGAGGTTGATCAAATGTCATTCTTTAGAAAAGACAATCCTAAGTTTGATGGAGAGAACTATTCTGATTGGAAGAACAAGATGGTAACACATTTACAGTGCATTTCTTTTTAAGTTTTTGAGGTGGCTATCAAAGATATTAAGATTCTCTCTCTAGAAGATCTTTCAAAGGATGATGCTACTAGCAAGAAAAAGGATTTGTTCCATTAGAATGCAATTGCCAAAGGAGCCCTTATCAATGCCTTATCTGATAGTGAGTTTTTAGAGTAAAAGAAAGTAGACACAACCTACAAGATATGGAAACACCTAGTAGACATGTTTGAAGGAGATAAACAAGAAAAGAATGTGCACAGAAAGACTTGGAAGAAAAGATACAATGCATTAGAGATGCTACCTGAAGAAAACATCAGAGCTTACAACCAAAGGATTAATGAAGTAGTTGCTGGAATTAGGAACAATGGTGGAGAGATCTCAGAGGAAGACATTATGGATAAGTTGATGACTACTCTTACGAAAAGTATGAAAACAAGATTAACATCCTTGATGAGACCATGCAGCTTACAACAAATTTCAAGAGAGAGACCTTGATCAGAAAAATTTCAGCTTTTGAGATTTCAAGATTGAAGACAAAGCCTAAAAGTGAGACAGACTTCAAAGCATCAGTCCATGGTAAGAAATCTTTAAACACTTCTGGTAATTTTGATGATGAAGATGAAGATAAAGAGATAGATGATATTATTGCTATGATTGCTAAGAAAGAAAGAAAAGGAAAAGGAAAGTATGAAGGTTAGTTACCTTTCAAATGTTTCTCATGTAGCAAGATTGGTCACTTTTCATCTAAGTGTCCTACAAGAGTTAAGAAATTTAGAACTGACTACAAACCCAAGTATTCAAAAGAATGATACTATGGTGGTGATGGTGTTTCTGATGATGATTCAGTTGAAGATGAAATTGGATTCATTTCTATTATGGAAAATATGTATGATGAGATGGATTGTAAAGATGAGAAAAAGGAACAAGAGCTAGCACTGATCTCACAAGAAGATGTAAGGACAGATTGGATTATAGATAGTGGTTTTTCACATCAAATGACATGTGATAAAGATATATTTGTTCATCTGGACAAATACAATGGTGGAATGGTTAGAACACTCCTAAACCTGTCATTGGTAGAGGAGCTATCATATTGGATGGAAAGAACAACACTGATGATGTTCTTTATGTAGATGGTTTGTAGCACAACCTTCTTAGTGTTGGGAAGTTTCTTGAAAAATGTTATAGATTGGAGTTCAAAGACAACAAGTGCATCATTAACAACATGGATGGTGTAATGATTGCATCAGGTTCAAAGACTAAAGGTAATGTTTTTTAGCTTAATTCAGAAGAAATTTTTTTTGTTGCTAAAGTAGATGACAGTTGGCTATGGCATAAAAGACTATGTCATATCAATTTTGATAGCATAGTAAAGTTAAGAAATGTAAAGGTAGTAAGAGATCTACCTAGCATACCAAAGCTAGCTGATACTATTTGCAGAGAATGTGTAATGGGAAAGCATGTGAGGAATTCATTCAAGAGAAAGCATAATTCAGTAGAGAACAAGTTGGATCTGATTCATATAGACCTATGTGGACCAACTCAAACAAGATCATACTATGGTGAAAGGTATTTCATTTTGTTTGTCGATAATTATTCTAGAATGATGTGGATTGCATTCTTGAAAGATAAGTCAGAAGCATTTGAGAAGTTCAAAATATTCAAAGCTAAGGTTGAGAATGAATCTCAAGTAAACATAAAATGTCTAAGATTGGATAGAGGAGGAGCATGAACACCTCTAATAGATTCTATGAGTATTGTGAAGAACATGGCATAAAGGGAAAATTGAGTGCACTTAGAACCCCTCAGCAGAATGGGATTTCATAGAGAAGGAATAGGATCATCCTTGATACAATGTGTACCATCATGATTGAAGGAAAAGTTGCACACACCTATTGGAGAGATGTGGTCAATACAACAATCTATACCATCAATAGAATACAATTGAGGCCTGGCGCAAACAAGACACCTTATGAGCTATGGTTTGGTAATATTCCCATAGTGAAATACTTCAAAATATTTGGAAGAAAGTGCTACATCAAGAGGGATGAAGCAATAGGAAAGTTTGAATCAAGAAGCAATGAAGGTATTTTCCTTGGTTACTCTACTAAAATCAAAGCTTATAGATGTTTTAATTTGAGATTGAAGAAGAGCATTGAAAGTTCCCATGTTAAGATTGATGAAAATTTTATGATTCAAGAAAGATATCATGATTATTCACCTACGATTGAAGAAGAACCCATTCCTTCCACTAGTGAGATAGTTGTTGAAGAGATGTTTGATAGTATTGATGTATTAATCAATGACCCTGAAATAAGTGAAGAAGAAACTCAGAAGATAGATGCGACAGTATCACCTAAAGTTCCAAAGTTTACATCTAGATATCACTCTAAAGATGACATCATTGGAGATCAGAGTAGAAAAGTCACAAAAAGATCAAAAGAAAAGAGTTTAGAAAGAAATGAAGCAGTATGTTTACTATCTCAGATTGAACCTTTAAGTGTTGAAGATGCATGTAATAATTTAGTTTGGCATGATGCTATGAAAGAAGAACTAGATCAGATTATTAAGAATGATATTTGGGAACTGGTCCCAAGACCTAGTGATAAGAATGTTATTGGAACAAAGTGGATATTTAGAAATAAGATGAATGAAGATGGTACAATAATAAGGAATAAAGAAAGGTTAGTATGCAAGAGATATGCACAAAGAGAAGGTATTGATTATTCAGACACATTTGCACCTGTGAGCATATTAGAAGCTATCAAGTTGTTTCTAGCTTATGCAACATTCAAAAACTTCAAAGTTTATCAGATGGATGTTAAGTTGGCATTCTTGAATGGAGAGTTAAAGGAAGAAGTATACATTGAGCAACCAAAAGGATTCACCTTATTAGAAAAGCCTAATATGGTATGCAGATTGAAGAAAGCCCTCTATGGACTTAAGTAGGCCCCTAGAGCTTGGTATGAGAGACTTGATTGATATCTAACAAAAATTGGATTCAAGAAAGGAGTAGCAGATTGTAATCTATTTATCAGAGAGACATCTCTTGATGACATTATCTTTGGGGGTAATGAAAAACTTAGTGTAGAATTTGCTAAGGAGATGCAGAGAGAGTTTGAGATGAGCATGATTGGACCTATCAAATACGTTTTGGGATTAAATGTGCAATAGGCAGAGAAAGACATTTTCATTAATCAATCTAAATATGTGAAAGAGATATTGAAGAAGTTCAAGATGGATGATTGCAAGCTAGTGGGTACACCTATGGTAACAGGATGCAAGCTTACAAAAGAAGATGATTCTCCAATAGTAGATATAACATTATACAAGTCTATGATTGGTAAACTCATATATCTTACTCAAACTAGACCTGATATTTCTAATGTAGTTGGCATAGTTGGAAGATTCGCAGTAGAGCCTAAACAAAGTCACCTCATGGCAGTAAAAAGAATATTCAGATATCTGCAGGGCACTACAGATTATGGTCTATGGTATCCTAATTTAGATAATGTTGAGCTTCATGTATATACAAATGCATATTGGTCAAGATGCATGAATGATAGAAAGAGTACATCTGGAGGAGCGGTATTTCTTGGTGATAGACTATTCACTTAGACAAGCAAGAAGTAGAATTGTATTTCTTAGTCAATAGTAGAAGAAAAATATGTTGCATTAGCCTTGAATTGTTCTACAATTGTTTGGATCAAACAAATGATAAAGGAGTTTGGAATACAGATTGGTTATTGTATTTTTATTCTTTGTGATAACACTAGCACTATCAACATGTCAAAGAATCCTGTGATGCATGCAAAGACAAAGCACATAGAGATTAAGTATCACTTCCTAAGAGAGAAAGTGGTAGATAAAGAAGTCAAATTGGATTATATGAGTACAAAGGAATAGCTAGAAGATATATTCACAAAGCCCTTACCAAAGGATACATTTGATTATATTAGGGAGAAGTTGGGTGTAATTCCCTTCCCTGATTCTACTTAGAAAAAGTGGAAAGAGCATCAGTCTTCAATGACTGATGGATGGTTGACTACTCTACTTTAGGTGTAGTAGGGGTGCTTAAATGTTTGGTGCCCTTTTCCATTGATGTCAAAGGGGGAGTAGTATATAGTCATGAAAAAAAACATTAAAAGGGGAGTACATATATAATTAAGAAGGAATAATATGTAGCAGAAAGATGTAGTAGCATTTAGTCATGAAAGAAGTTAAGTTGAGGAAATCAAGAATATTGGAAAATATTGCAGCAAATGGAGGATTCATCCTTGGGGGAGTTTTGATGAGGAAATAGAGAACTTTATAAAATAATTGGTCATTTGGATTGGTGGTGTTTTTCATTCCATATGTTGCTATCAATTCCAAAGGGGGAGATTGTTGGAGATTTGCCAACAAGCTAGTGATGACTGTATGTTTGTCATTGATGAAAACATATGGTAAGTAGCATACATGGAAGACTTATGCAGTAAGATTTGAGTATATGTAGCATGGACATGTTATCAACATGATATCATGGACACAAAGGTTAATTTTTAGTACAGACAGTTATGTAGCAGCTTGTGTCAGTAGTGTTCCTGAGAGAGTTACGAGCAGTGTTCTGTGTGTGATTGTTCATATAGTTATCATGGAGCCTTGGGCCTTTAGATATGTAATGGAGAAATATTATTATTGCTCCATTCATGGACGTAGAGTCTAATATGTAGTAAAAGTGAAGTTATGTAGTTGCTATTCACCAGTTGTAGTTTCCTATGTTTATCCAATAGAGCTGACATATATTATTTGGTACAAGAGTTGCACCTATTATTTTGATATGCATGCTTGGATTAATGATTAGAGAAGAGTTAAGAAGGTTTGGTTAAGAGTGCATGATGTAATTCAACTTGAGGAGAAAGTATCAGTGAAATTGGTAGAGCCGATAGTATGTAGTGTGCGTCTACACTTATTAATTTAGACAGGTCCCAGGTTGTGTTGCGTGCTTAGTAAAGCCGGCGTAGATATTATTGGAGAGTGTTATTATTTCTCTAATATGATTTCAAGGTAGTTCTAATAGGCTGAATTGATTATATCATTTAGAGAGAAGATATTTATAGGTAGTCATTTGTGATTGCTAATACATGGTTTGGAGTTGGAAGAGAAGAGCAGAGAAGAGAGTGTGAAGTGTTGAGGCATCAGCATAAGATCAATATGACCAAGTAAAGAGTATATGCTATTCATTGGAACTGATCAAGACAATAGGTCTACCTCACAATTCACCAAGATCTAGATATAGTGTGTATCTATTATTTAGAAGATTGCAGCCTTCACCCCTTTGAGCAGTGAACTCTTAGATAGTGCGTCCTCACCCCTAACAGGGTCAATCATAAAAGACTCTAGGGTCAATTTACTTATTGCATTGTAAAGATCAAATCCTAACAGGGTTGTAAGATCTTCTAACAAGGATAATTATATACTAGGGCAATTTATTAGTGGGTGTCAATTCCCACCGGGGTTTTTACCTATTTGGGTTTCCTTGTAACCAAAATAGTGGTGTTGTGTTCAAGTGTTATCTCATTGTGTTTATGCTTAAAGTTTAAGTATACTTAATTGGATAAAGAATTGAAACTTGTAGATAAATGATTCACCCCCCACCCCCTCTCAGTTATCTCTTGGGACTATTCCTAACCTAAATAAGATCATATAAGCATTATCCATCTACAAAATGCATTCATCTAAAATATCTAGGTCAATTAAGTACATATTAATATGCATCCATACATAAGAAAAATAAACTAAGTAAATTCATACATCATGCACATAGAAAAGTGATGAAGGGTGCTCCCCTTAATACCACAAACACATAATAGAAATAGAGAAACAACAACAATATGAAAGAACAAAAAATTGACTTCTTATTATCTCCACAAATGTGGAATTACAAACTTTGAGAATTATAATATGCAAAGCCACATGGGCATTCCCTTACAATATTCTATAGGAAAAAGCCTCAAATCAATACCCAGATCTACTACCCAGAACTACCCTAGACAACACTATGGGCCTTCTTTATATAGGCATTTTCCACTGCCCGAGAAGGTTCTAGAAATTTATCCCTTAGGGCTGACCAAACTTAGAACTATTTTATTTTTCAATTTATTACATCAAAGTCAGCTCAAAATAACTTTTGAAACCCAAAAAATTTTTTTTGAAGGAAAATTACTTTCCACCATTTTAGGTGACCCGACTTTCAGAGACCATAAGTCATCACCAGTTGACCCGATGGACTATTATAACCCCATTTCGAAAAGGCCACAAAGTGCTCTATAGGCTTGACTTGCGCAAGCACCTATCACACAAATTTTTTACCTCATCTAGGTCCAGTAAAGCCTTCAAAACTGAGTTCAAAGTTTCTATACCCTGCTGCCAATATCCAAAATCTTCAATATCTTCAAAACTAGACCTGATCTAGCCATGAAACTTTACTGGCAGGCTGATATGAATGAGATGAACCTCCCATGTAAAATAAAACATTTCGAGATCATATGACCAACTTACTAAAAATAGCAAGTTTCCATAAATAGCAGCTCTACACAAGATAGCCCTTATTGAATACAAAAATAGAAATATTTTTGGGTGCTGCAAGATTTCTCTTACACCCAGGATGCTCTTGCATCAAAAAGAACACAAACAAGAATATAGATAGAACCATGTAGGGCTAAAAATATATATAGATCATCAAAAACATAAAGTATAACATATAATTATATCAAAAAGGAGAAAATCATAAACATATCAATAATGAGTGTGTCTATCAAAAGTGCATCAAAATTCTATCAAAAGTCTATCAAGAGTCCATCAAGAGTCCATCAAAGGTCTAATATCAAAGTATACATCATCAAATGTCTAGAAATATACATAATCAAATGTCCAACAAGAGTACATCATTAAAATTTTAATAAATGTCACTATACATCATCAATAAGCAATCATGACGATCAACTAGGGACCATAAACTCTATCCATCCCATGTATCTATGTCTGCACCTAAATTATATCACATGGCTATGGATATAGGCTTCGCACCATCAGTATTCCAAAGGAAGCTTGATTTTAAATCAAGCATAATTCAATCAGTCAACATCATCAAAATTTATCATCTAGCATAAATCAATCATCCTATCATTTAATTTCTCATCTTTGAGAGCATCAAATTTCCTTACTCTAGATCCTGATACCAGAAAATCAACCCATCAATCTATCAACCTATCAAATTGACATCAATACCAAATCAACTACATGATCAAGACTAACATCAAACATGTTGGATTTTCATAAAACATGTTCTTTTTCATGACAAAATTTTAACGGGGCATTTTAAATTCAAATTTCATATCGAGAAACAAATTGAAACTAAAAATTTCAATAAAATTTTGAAAAATCCTTAAACTTTTGAAAGTCATCCAAATCGATTGAAATCACTTTGATTTATTTCTTGAGGGGCATAAGACCATTAGAGAAAAAAATCATCATTAGGGCATTGAAATCATTCAACATTGAAATGAAGGATTCACATCAACATTTTATTATCATTAGATTAGCATCACAACATTGAGTTAATCAAACCTGCATCAAACATCAAATTAGACATCAAAAATCAAATATCATACTTTCTTTGAACCAATGCACTTTGTACATTGATTCAAATTGCTTTCACCTGAAAATGGTCAAACCAAGTTAAATCTATCAGTTAATTAAATATTAGCCTTATGGATTAATTAAAAACAAAAGTCAAATAACAATGTAATTGATTTAATCAATTAGTTTTATAGTTCAATCAAATAATTAAATAAATCCCCTCTAATTCACATACATGGCTAAATTAGTTAATTATTTAAATTAACAAATCCTAATTTCCTCACCTACCACAATAAGACAAAAAAATTAATCAACCAATGAGAGATCAAAGGAATGTGCACATGAATTACTCAATAGGATTATCTCTCTCGACCCTTGAAATTAAATTAAGCAATCTTGTCCCTTCATCTGAGATACCTTAATAAAAATAGCTCAACCTTGGGCCTAGTTGTGGTTAACTTAACTCAAATCAAAATCACCCCCTACCCTTGTAAGTACTATAAATAGGAATTCTTTCTTAGAGAAAATAATTCATTGGCATTCAAGAATCCATACTATAGTTTTTGAATACTGGTAAAAATAGGTTTTGGGGGACCCGAAATCCCCTTATAAGGCAGCTACTTAAAAATAAACATTAAACCCACCAAAAAGATTCAGGGCTGAAAACCAGCCTGCTAGCAGACCCAAACCCCAGCTACAAAACCAGCCAAAAACATGTAAATAGAAACTAACAGCTAGCAAGAGAAATATAGGAAAAATAAAATAAAAGGAAACTAGGCAAATGCCAGCAAAGTTTCCTCCATGTCTTTTTTGACAATCTACATCTTACTAATGGCCACATTAAGATCCGAGAGCTCTAGACTCCTCTCATGTATCTTCTTGTTCTTGGAATACCTGGTGTGCTTGCCCGGCCCAGTTTGGTCCTCATCATTGTCTTTGATATCATCAATTTTCACAGGGGACCCGATGTAATACCCCAAAAATGGGCTATAGGTTCATTAACCTCCTACATCCTCAAATCGAACAAAATCAACACCAAAAGTCCTAACCTAAGGCACATTTGCACATCATTTCATCGAAACCCTAATTGATTTTATCTTAAATCTGCATCGGGGAATATTCCTTGAATATTCCTAATTATCCTAATTATCTTTAATTAAATATTATTTGGCGATAAATCATATTTATCATAAAGTTTGATTAATTGGATATTTTCAATATTTAATTAGTTAGATTTAATTCTGCCACTTAATTATTTAATTAGATTTAACAACATTTATTCCTAAATTGTACTATTTAATTTTGAGAATAAATCAAAATTTATTGAATAATTGATGTAATTATTATTTAATTAATTAATGTCAATTGTCAATATTTAATGATATAGTTTTTGAATAAAAGTTTGATTAAATAATTGATCAACCCATAAATCAATTGTTTTAATTCAAAAATCAATTAAGTTGAGAATAAATCACTTTATTTTAAAATTAATTCATGATTATCTATGCACATTCAAAGAGCAGTTAAACTTTAAATCAAAAAATCAATCCAAGTTCTTATTTTTTTGAAACTCAACATCTATTTTGAGTTAAAAGTTGACCTAAACTTCTGATTTGAGTCAAAAAGTTATTTTTGCATGATTTTGCATGATTTTATGAGTTGATTTATTTCTGATTTCTTGTTAACTCAAAAATCAACCTGAGTTTATCAAGAGTGATTATGGATTTTATCAATGCATCCTCAATCCCTAGATTTCTATATAATCAAGGCTCAGCTCTTCACAATTATATCCCTTGAATTTTCACAATTACTCTGGCAAAATTGCATTTGAAGAATCAAGCACTTGCGACAAGCGATTTTGTGAGATCCTTCATTGTTTTTCATAACTTTGCATCCATTTCCATATCATTGCACATCATTGTTAGATTAATCTTCATATCAATTTCATTCATCTAGATCAGATTCATACAATTTTTCATCTTATTGCATAAAAAATCCAAAAAAATAGATTAATCTGCATTCATATCTCATTTCTTTTATTTGCATTCAAATCCTTCATTTAGGT
Organism: Chamaecyparis obtusa; assembly: GCA_027943335.1. Classification (NCBI taxonomy): domain Eukaryota; kingdom Viridiplantae; phylum Streptophyta; class Pinopsida; order Cupressales; family Cupressaceae; genus Chamaecyparis; species Chamaecyparis obtusa. The sequence continues at coordinate 533,688 of BSBK01000554.1, read as the reverse complement.
GTTGCATTGTCATTGATCTTGATCTAATTTGAGAATACCATACTTGCACCTACTAGAAGGTAGTAAATCACCTAGTTAGATTAGTTTCATTTACTTGCAGATTTTTATTTTGCTAACCTCTAATGTTTTGCTAACCTCTAAATTGATTAGAAAGAAATGGATTGATTTTTTGATTTAAAGTTTCTGATCAATTTTCTATCATTTTTCTTTCAAAACTATGATTTTTACTTTCTATCTGTACATTTTTTATATGACATTTGACAGATTGTCGTACCAGAACCCCCTATCTATCGTATGATAGAAGACAATCTGAAGTGTCTTGCTAACTATATGTGGACTGTCGTATGAGTTTTTGAAAAGTCTTCGTAAGCATGCTAACCCACTGTTGTTTTGTGCCTGAACTATCGTATGATCAGCATTCCACTATTGTATGAGTTTTGGTGCTAGAATTTCATTTTTTGATAATAGAATTACAAAAACAGTCATTTTAGATTTTGACAGCTAACCCTAACAATTGATATCTGCTATTTTTTATCTCTTTTCTCATGGGATTGCTCAACATAGCTAAAAATTAGGTAAAAATCTACTAAGTGCATTGTGAAGGAACTTAGGTATTCTATTGCATCTAGTAACACTTCAATTTGGGATATAAAATAAACTCTCACATGTCAAGCTTGTGTGCCTTTCTAGCTTTCATAATTCACACTTTAGTTTTGGGATATAAAACAGACATAGATTTTCCTTCTGCATATCTATTACACATAGTAAATAGGCCCTATGAACACTATTTGTGGATGATCTTGAGAGAGTGGGCTTCATTCACTTGTTTTATATGTGAATCTCTCCTTGATGATAGATCCCCTTGTAGGTAGGGAGGATATTTTGGTTATCTCATGTTCACTTAGTTTGGTCCTCAACTTCGATCATTACATTTTCTCTTGGTCCCACTTAGAGAGATTGGTAGACATTGTTGTTGACATCAAAAATCTTGGTGAGGTAATTTAAGTCTTAGAGTGTCAAAGAATCTGTCTACTTTGTTTGGGTAAAAGTGAAAAGGCTAGAGGACTATGCCCTACTCCCTTTTTGGGTAGTATTAGAAACTTAGATCCTTGAATCTGAACCAAGTCCCCATGTGGTATCTTTTGTGAGTCACCTTTAGAGAGGGTTAACCATAGTGGACATTCCCTTTATTGGGTCAACCACATGGATGGAACCTTAAGCAGTAATAGCCATTTTTGTTGTGGTAGAAACAACCACTATATAAATGACTTTGTGGAAGATATCTCCACAAGTGTGGTCTCTTTTTGGGCTGTTAGATCTCCCTAGTAGCTTTTGATTGATTAAATTCGTGGACTATGTCAAAACCATGGTGCACCTAGATTGGATTTCACCCTCTTGAGATCACAAAAGTTGTAGAGTCATACCATTACTAAAAACCTTAGTGAGGCCAATTTTTCATTTTCTAGGACTATGTGTATTATTGAAAAACTCTAGAGAACATACACAAGTAGCATTCCTAGGGATTAGAATAATAAGTCACTATTGTTGGTTCATGTGCAAGGTTGATTTTGCCCTTGTTCATTGTTTGAAGATGATTGCTTTCTTCCCTTGATTGTTTTTTTGTGTGCTTGATATCTACTTGGTTACTTGAAACAAATGAACCTAAGACTAGCTATTGCATAGATCTTCAAACCTAGACAGAAAACTTTGCCAACAATCTAAAATTGAAAAATTGCAAATCTGAAGCAAAAATCCTTTCTGGAGTCAAAAATCATCCTGCAATCTTAGAAATTCATACGAGTTTTGCCCAAAAGTCATTTCAAAACTCCTAGATTGTCGTACGAGAGCCTATACATTGTCGTATGAGTGTTGTCAAAAAAATAAGCAAAGTTTTATCTTGGTGTCAATTTTCATATGAGATTTGTCAAAGTCATGCTAGAGCCAACCCAAACTCGTATGAGCCTGGAGAAATTCATACCAGAAATTTGAAAAGTTTCCAGAAAACTCTAGAATTTGTCATAAATCTAGTTTTTACAACCTACTTCTAGATTCTATCAGAAAATTCACTGTGTTAGAAATAGAGTAGAAACTAGAAGAATCCAATCATTTTCCAAAAGTGGTCTCTTGAGTTTTGATTCAGCCTTCTGAACTATCGATTTGAATCTCATCCATCTTGTGTCAAAACCTTGTCAATCATCTTCAATTCAATCTTCATAAAAAATGGCTAAGTGTTGCGAGCTCATGTCTACCATATTTTAGGCATCTACCCATACAACTAGGGCACATTATCCTTCATTTACATCCAAATCAATCTTTTCATCAAATTAATCCAATCTTGACAAGGTTGTGTCATTCGATCTTTTTGAATCAAGTCATTCTTCAACTATCTGCATCTTTCTCTTTTTCTTCACCTCAGGTGAATGGTGGAAACTAGGACTTCGTCACAAAGAAAACAAGGAGAACAACCTAAATTCTCTTCAGCAACATCTTCTGTGATTTCTCAGACATTTCATCAACCCTATGACACTACTAAATTTGGAGAAGACACTATTGGAAATCTCTTCTTAAAAGGTGGTTATGTCACTCCTCCTACATCAATTCATGTAGGTAATCAACCAACCCCACCTCAATAAATTCCAAATAGTCCTCACAACAACACTATGTCTCAAGGTGATGCAATCCAAGGCTCCCAAGGTCATCACTCCAATCAAGGCAGAGATCCCGAACCAACACCCTCTGAAATTACCCAATATTAGAATGATGATAACTTCAAGAGAATGATGAGAAACTTCTTGAGGGAAGACAGAGAGGCATACTTTCTAGAGTTAGCTCAACAAGGAGCTAAACTTCCTCCAAACTTTAATGTCAAAGATATCTTTACTCAAGAGGAAGAAACTCCTATCACAGCTATGATGAAACAGATGCATGCCATGCAAGTCAAGCTCAACAAACTAAAAAAAGAGAAGGAACCTAAAGAGTGCTCCATGGAAGCTCTATGTCCTTTTCTATTTGATAATGACTTGTACATGCCACCATTCCTAAAGAGAGTGGAAATGCCTAAGTATGAAAAGTACAATGGAAACTCAGATCCCCAAGATCATGTTAGAGAATTATGTACTCAATCCATGGAGTTCATGCATGAACCAACCTACTTATTGGTTCTTTTTCCATGATCTCTGGGAGGAGCAACCATTCATTGGCTCTCAAAAATGCCTCCAATGATCAAGAACTTTGAGGAGTTAATCAAGATATTCTATCAACAATACCCCTAAAACATCAAACATCCAGTCACCATGATCAAAATTTGTAATCTGAAACAATATCTAGGAGAACCATTCCTAACTTTCCTCAAATGATGGAGGAAGAAGTTTTCTCTATATGCTAGACCCATTCCAGAAACAAAGAAGCTGGAAATTTTCATCAACAATCTTGATCTAGAAATCAACTATCCTTTACAAATGCCAGATCACACATCCTTCGATAAGGTGGTAGATAATGAAATCAAAATTGAGAAAGTAATTATGAAAAAGGAGACATATCACTCCAAAAATAGAAGTATGAATCTAGATCTAGTTCCAAAGACAAGAATAGAAACTAGAACAAGAATAAAGGCATCATCACAGATGGTGTTGTTGACAATGTCTGTAACCCATCCAAGGCACCCGCTTTCAATCTCACTATTGGTACCCAAGCCTTCAAAGCCTCAGAGGTGAAAGTGACAAAATCAAACAAGAAGCCATCTAACTATAAACCTTGGGCTACAGATCCTAAATGCAAGTTTACCCCTCTTGGAGAATCCTTAGATTTTGCCATGAAAACTCTATTAGCCAAAAAAATCATCACATTTCCTGAGATCTGACTATTTGATCCTGAACCTAAACCAAAATGGTGGAAAGAGATAGATTTCTGTGATTTCCATCACAACAAGGGTCATAAAACCAATAACTGCATACGTTTGAAGCATCTCATACAAGACAAGATTGATAATGGAGAAACTATAATTGACAATCATAAGAGCAATAATGATCATATGACATTCACGGAACCATTTTTGAAACATGGTCAATGAGATTCATCTTCTCAGCCTAATATGGGTACTAAAGTCAATTATTCTTACTTTGGAAACAATATTTTCACAAACATGGTTTAACCTTTCTTATCTGAACATTGCAATGTCATCACCATTGTTCAAAAAGATAGAGATAATCAATCAACAAAAGCAGTTACTCAATCAAAAGCTCAGGTGCATCTACAAGGACAAAATTTAGATTCATCAAATGTCCCTAAGATACCTTTTAATCTTTCATCTACTTCTAAACAAAGGGTTGTTTCTAAATCATAAAATCCTAAAGAAATAAGGCCAACATCATATAGTATTGACCAACAACTCCAGCATACCAATGCACAAATATCTATGTTTGAGTTGCTTCAGATATCTCCTGCTCATAGGGCTATTTTGGATAAAGCTCTTCTTGGTTCCAATGTTCGTAACAATCTTGATCTAGAAATATTTCAGATAATGGTTGGTCATCGGACATCACCCCAGTATATCTCCTTTTTAGAGGAAGATGACAATTCATCGAGTCATCCACATAACCAGCCCTTGCACATTGAAGTCTTGATCCAAAACTGTTGAGTCAAACGTGTATTGATAGATGGTGGCACTAGTTTAAACATTTGTTCTTACAACTTGATCATATAATTGGGACTATCAGAAGCTTCCATTGATCCTAAAAAGAAGATAACTATCAAGGTATATGATGAACAAGAGAGAGCTTCCAAAGGAACAATTGTCTTACCTATCAAAATAGGCCTAGTTATCAGAGACATCACATGTCAAGTTCTAGATCTACCTTTGGCTTACAACATTCTCCTAGGGAGACCCTAGATACATGAAATGTGAGCTATTCCTTCTACATACCATCAATGTGTGAAATTTCCTTATGAGGGAGTAGAAGTAACCATTCTAGCTAACATATCTACAACTTGCAATGCATTGAAAGAAAGTGCTGACAAACTTGTTCCAAATAATAGAGAATCTTCCACTAAGAAAATAGATGTTGCATCTACATCCAAGATGGAAGACATTGCAAAAGAAGTCAAAATCAAAGACAATGGCATGGGAGAACATACTATGGAACCAGGCCTATCTCTAACATCTCTCCCCATCTCACCCAAATCTTATGGAAAGTCTTCGAAACAGCCAAAACCAGAATCTAAAGAACCTCAAGCTATCTACAATGGAAGTTTTGTTCCAAAACAAGTGTCCAAAAAATAATTTGAAGAAGATGAAGTTGTACTTTCATGGCTATACAAAGATGAGTCTCAATCCAAAAGTGTTCAAGCATGTGACTCTAAAACACTGAAAATTCCTTCCAAGTCATATGGGCCAGGGGATAAAATGATAGCTAAAATGGGATATCTTGGTAAATGACCTCTAGGAGTACAAGGAAAAGGTCTCATGGCACCCATTGCACATGCAGATTGACCAAACAAAAATACTATAGGCCTAGGCTATCAAAAGAAACCTTTTTATCTCAAGAGTATCTCCTCTCATGTGATAGAATAGATTGAACCAAAAGAGACCCACAATGAAGAAGAAGATAAAAAACAATCAAATAGTGATTATTCAGATAGCTCTAAACTTATTCCTTATGAACTCTTATCTCAAGAAATCCTAGATCTTCTCAAAGTTGAAGATGAGCCAATAAAAAGAATCAATGAAGTAGAAACACAAGAACCTACTATGGAACAAAAGATAGTTGCACCACAAGAACCAGCTGATCTTGAAGAAAACCACATAGACAAGGAGGAAGGTGGTAGCTATTCTAAAATAGATTCCCATGAGTATGAATTCAAATCAAACTCAGAAGGAAATCCTACTTGGGGGATTCACCCTAACTTTACACATGTTCTTATATTTCCTAGAGGTCTAGTACCGGAAGATGAATCCAATGACTATGAATGGGGATTCATTCCAGAAGAAGATGAACTCATCACAAAGAAACATGTTGATGTCATTCACCAATATGCACCTACACCCGACGTAAGTCTAGAGAAAAGAACTAAACTTGATGAATTTGATCCACCTATTCCTAAAGTGGACTCCCATAATGACGTTGTGACTCTTAATGAATAGAACATCTCGAGTAGTAGTATCACCTTTGATTTCATGAGTCAGATCATTTCCAATTATGCAAATACCATGTGCATTAACATGAGTAGCCAATCCTCCCCTACATTGACTATCCAACATCCATAGCTTATTGACCAAACATCTACTGATCCGAGCCGAGATATCTATACCTTTCAAAATGACTATGCCCTTGCTTTCTACCTCAATGTAGTGGAACCTATGATGACTTCCATCAAAAGACTTAGCATGATAGAGTCATATATCAAATATCTCAATCAAAAGAACAAAAATAAAAAGAAAAGAAGTTTTGAGGGTGAAAACCACTTTATGGTAGTCTCATAACCTAAAATAGTAAAAACAAAAGACGTATCCAAAGGTAAAAACCTCTCTAAGGTGCCTAAGGATGAGATATTTGATGTTCTTTTAAGTCATTTATAGGACAGATCTCCAGTATTGATAGAGCCCATTCAATCTATTAACTTGGGTACAATAGAAGAACCCCAACTAATTCATGTGGCACAATCCCTATCAGAGGAAGAGAAACAAGCATTCACTAATTTCTTAACAAAGAAGGAGATCAATTTCACATGGAAGTATTCAGATATGCTAGGGTTAGATCCAAAATTGATAATGTGTCATCTTTCTATTGCTCCAAGAGTCAAATCTGTAAATTAGAAGTTGAAAAAGATGCATCCACATGTTGCACTCTTAGTCAAAGTTGAATTAGAGAAACTACTAAAAGCCTGATTTATCTGAGTTATTGATTATGCAGAGTGGATCTCCAAAATTGTTCCTGTTTCTAAACCAGACAAATCTCTAAAAGTATGCAAAGAATTCAGAGATGTAAACAAAGTATTCCCTAAGGATGATTTTACATTTCCAAACATCAATATGATAGTGGACATGACTATGGGCTTTGAAATGTATTCTTTAATGGATAGTTTCTCTGGATACAACCAAATAAAAATTTATCCAAAGGATCAAAAGAAAAAAGCTTTTACATGTGCATGGGGTACCTTTTGTTGGAATGTCATGCCATTTGGCCTTAAGAATGTTGGTGCTACATATCAAAGAGCAATGACATCTATCTTTCATGACATGATGCATCAAACTATGGAAGACTATGTTGATGACACCTTAGCTAAATCAATGATAAGATCAAAACATTTGAATGATTTGAGCAAGATACTAGACAGAATGGAGAATTTTAGTCTTAAATTGAACCCTAAAAAGTGTGCTTTTGGTGTCACTTTGGGAAATCTCCTAGGCTACATTGTTTCAAAGAAAGGCATTCAAGTTGATCCAGCTAAACTCAAAGCTATTATGGAGATGCAACCTCCCAAAAATATTAGTCAAATGAGGACTTTATAAGGAAGAGTACAATCTATCAAACATTTCATATCTCAGTTGGCAGACATATCACAACCTTTTACAAAAACATTACACAAAGGTGTGACTTTTGCATGGAACGAGGAATGTGAAAAGAACTTCAACCATATCAAGCAATATTTTGTGAATGCTCCTATTTTGATGCCTCCTATTCAAGGGAAGCCATTGATCCTATATGTCTCCACCACAGATACACGACTGGGGGCATTATTAGCACAACATGATGAACACAAAAAGGAAAGAGCTATTTATTTTATTAGTAGAACATTGGTGGCATATGAGAAGAACTATTCAATGATTGAGAAAGCTTGTCTAGCTATGATCTTTACATCACAAAAATTGAGACACTACATGTTAGCTCATACAATAAAGCTAATATGTAAGATTGATCCACTAGAGTACCTATTAAGAAAAGCTTCCCTCATAGGTAGGCTAGCTAAATGGGTGATGTTGTTGAGAAAATTTGACATTGAATATGTTGAAAGAAAAGCTATTAAAGGCCAAGTCATTGCAGACCAACTGGCTAAAGCACCATTGTTTGATGATACACCATTATAGATGGAATTTCTTGATTCATCCATCATGCACATCTCTTCTAGAACTTGGAAAATCTTCTTTGATGGATCTTACACATAGAACGGATTTGGAGCAAGCATATTGTTCATCACGCCTCAAGGTTACTCAATACCTAATGCATTTAGAATCAAGTTTCCTTGCACAAACAATATTGTTGAATATGAAGCCCTACTTAATGGAATGAAGATAGAAATTAAGTGGTGAGTGATATAATTACACATTCATGGAGACTCACAACTATTCATACACCAATTCAATGATGTCTACCAAACAAAAGATGAAAAACTAGTTCCATACAAGAGAATGGTAGATGACCTCAAGAAATATTTCATATCTATCACATTTGAACAGATACCTAGAATGGAGAACAAGGTTGCTGATGATATGGAAACATTATCATCTCTACTACAACAACCTGAACATGAGCTACACTATGAGTTCTTGGTGGAGGCACTATCATTCCCAGCCTATGATTGCCCGAATGATTTGCACTGTTGTAGGTCATGATTCTTCCAGATACAAACACCTATTTCCCTATCTTCAAGACCAAATCATTCCAAAATCCTTTAACTGGTATGAGAAACAAA